>JACEFZ010007334.1:0-27483 GCA_014155875.1 Cepaea nemoralis | reverse complement strand
ACCTGCATCTTCTGGCCACATGAGGAGAGATAGACTTGAAAACTTTGTGACAACTGGTCAACATCATGGACAAGAGCATGCGTGAGACAAAGACATCAATATGTTTCTTCACTAGGGTACAAGGTTAATTATTTACACCACTCAGTAGGATTTAAATGTTGTCTTCTCGTTCCCTGAGACAACAAAGTGTTAACCATGTGAGACTACAAAGTGTCCACCATGTGAGACTACAAAGTGTCCACCATGTGAGACTACAAAGTGTCCACCATGTAAGACTACAAAGTGTCCACCATGTGAGACTACAAAGTGTCCACCATGTGAGACTACAAAGTGTCCACCATGTGAGACTACAAAGTGTCCACCATGTGAGACTACAAAGTGTCCACCATGTAAGACTACAAAGTTTCCACCATGTGAGACTACAAAGTGTGCACCATGTGAGACTACAAAGTTTCCACCATGTGAGACTACAAAAGTGTGCACCATGTGAGACTACAAAGTGTGCACCATGTAACACTACAAAGTGTCCACCATGTGAGACTACAAAGTGTCCACCATGTGAGACTAAAAAGTGTCCACCATGTGAGACTACAAAGTGTCCACCATGTGAGACTACAAAGTGTGCACCATGTGAGACTACAAAGTGTCCACCATGTGAGACTACAAAGTGTCCACCATGTGAGACTACAAAGTGTCCACCATGTGAGACTACAAAGTGTCCACCATGTAAGACTACAAAGTGTCCACCATGTAAGACTACAAAGTGTGCACCATGTGAGACTACAAAGTGTGCACCATGTGAGACTACAAAGTGTGCACCATGTGAGACTACAAAGTGTGCACCATGTGAGACTACAAAGTGTCCACCATGTAAGACTACAAAGTGTCCACCATGTAAGACTACAAAGTGTCCACCATGTAAGACTACAAAGTGTCCACCATGTGAGACTACAAAGTGTCCACCATGTGAGACTACAAAGTGTGCACCATGTGAGACTACAAAGTGTGCACCATGTGAGACTACAAAGTGTGCACCATTGTGAGACTACAAAGTGTGCACCATGTGAGACTACAAAGTGTGCACCATGTGAGACTACAAAGTGTGCACCATTGTGAGACTACAAAGTGTGCACCATGTAGAGACTACAAAGTGTGCACCATTGTGAGACTACAAAGTGTGCACCATTGTGAGACTACAAAGTGTGCACCTTGTGAGACTACAAAGTGTGCACCTTGTGAGACTACAAAGTGTGCACCTTGTGAGACTACAAAGTGTGCACCTTGTGAGACTACAAAGTGTGCACCTTGTGAGACTACAAAGTGTGCACCTTGTGAGACTACAAAGTGTGCACCATTGTGAGACTACAAAGTGTGCACCATGTAAGACTACAAAGTGTCCACCATGTAAGACTACAAAGTGTCCACCATGTAAGACTACAAAGTGTGCACCATGTGAGACTACAAAGTGTGCACCATGTGAGACTACAAAGTGTGCACCATGTGAGACTACAAAGTGTGCACCATGTGAGACTACAAAGTGTGCACCATGTGAGACTACAAAGTGTGCACCATGTGAGACTACAAAGTGTGCACCATGTGAGACTACAAAGTGTGCACCATGTGAGACTACAAAGTGTGCACCATGTGAGACTACAAAAGTGTGCACCTTGTGAGACTACAAAAGTGTGCACCTTGTGAGACTACAAAAGTGTGCACCTTATGAGACTGAAGAGTTTGAGTTGTTTCTGACATTCTCATACCCTGTATGCAAATGTTATGTTAATAAGCAGCTTTCTGCTGACTGTAGAACAAATACAACAGTCACAAATATGTCAGTGGTCAAATATGTCACATAGAACAAATACAACAGTCACAAATATGTCATTGGTCAAATATGTCACATAGAACAAATTACAACAGCAGCACCCACTCAACAAAACTGTATAGTGTGTGTGTGTGTGTCTTTTTTTTCTGAGAGAGGGATCATGCCGCATGGGCAACACACGGTCTCTAAACTCAGCCCAGGACTTGTGTTATGGAGAGGTATAACTCCATTTGACTAACTATCACCTTTCAAGATGGCAAGATGCCAGTCACTTTAATCAATACTGCAATATACTTGAGAGAGTCACTTTGCCATTATAATTAACCAAAGGATTTACCTGGTCACTTTGGTAGTTTGAAGCTTTCCACTTTGGGCACACTTTATAAAGAATTGAACTATGGTACCAAAATCAGTAAGGTGTTTTACATTCATGTACAGGGGATCTTGATTGATAAAATATGGCAAATGCACTTCCTTGAAAGGGTTCTGCCGGAGGTCATGAATGAGCTGTCAAGTAATAAAGTAAGGAACTCTTTCTGTGTACCTTGATGTTTATCAAGTATATGGTGCTACCTCCATGTTTCTGTAGACCAACTGTCACTTGGAGGATGATGTACTGTATCTAGCACTGGTGGATTTATGTCCCCAGACATTTCCTAGCTCCATATTTCTGTAGACCAACTGTCACTTGGAGGATGATGTGCTGTATCTAGCACTGGTGGCCTTATGTCCCCAGACATTTCCTAGCTCCATATTTCTGTAGACCAACTGTCACTTGGAGGATGATGTGCTGTGTCTAGCACTGGTGGCCTTATGTCCCCAGACATTTCCTAGCTCCATATTTCTGTAGACCAACTGTCACTTGGAGGATGATGTGCTGTGTCTAGCACTGGTGGCCTTATGTCCCCAGACATTTCCTAGCTCCATATTTCTGTAGACCAACTGTCACTTGGAGGATGATGTGCTGTGTCTAGCACTGGTGGCCTTATGTCCCCAGACATTTCCTAGCTCCATATTTCTGTAGACCAACTGTCACTTGGAGGATGATGTGCTGTGTCTAGCACTGGTGGCCTTATGTCCCCAGACATTTCCTAGCTCCATATTTCTGTAGACCAACTGTCACTTGGAGGATGATGTGCTGTGTCTAGCACTGGTGGCCTTATGTCCCCAGACATTTCCTAGCTCCATATTTCTGTAGACCAACTGTCACTTGGAGGATGATGTACTGTATCTAGCACTGGTGGCCTTATGTCCCCAGACATTTCCTAGCTCCATATTTCTGTAGACCAACTGTCACTTGGAGGATGATGTACTGTATCTAGCACTGGTGGCCTTATGTCCCCAGACATTTCCTAGCTCCATATTTCTGTAGACCAACTGTCACTTGGAGGATGATGTACTGTATCTAGCACTGGTGGCCTTATGTCCCCAGACATTTCCTAGCTCCATATTTCTGTAGACCAACTGTCACTTGGAGGATGATGTACTGTATCTAGCACTGGTGGCCTTATGTCCCCAGACATTTCCTAGCTCCATATTTCTGTAGACCAACTGTCACTTGGAGGATGATGTACTGTATCTAGCACTGGTGGCCTTATGTCCCCAGACATTTCCTAGCTCCATATTTCTGTAGACCAACTGTCACTTGGAGGATGATGTACTGTATCTAGCACTAATGGCCTTATGTCCCCAGACATTTCCTAGCTCCATATTTCTGTAGACCAACTGTCACTTGGAGGATGATGTGCTGTATCTAGCACTGGTGGCCTTATGTCCCCAGACATTTCCTAGCTCCATATTTCTGTAGACCAACTGTCACTTGGAGGATGATGTACTGTATCTAGCACTGGTGGCCTTATGTCCCCAGACATTTCCTAGCTCCATATTTCTGTAGACCAACTGTCACTTGCCATGGAAGCAGGAAGCAGGTGGTGGATGGAGTGTGAGAGCAGCCAACAGATTGTTGTTGGTTATGGTCTTGCACTCTGCGGCAATAGGCAGATGATCTCATCAGTAGAGACAATGGCTATGGCCACCGACTAGTACAGTCACTGCCCAGAAGGAAAGCAATGGCAAACTACCTTCTGCAAAACTTGCCAAGAAACCATAACAACCATGAAAGAAAACATAAGAAAGAGATCTGGTGGCGAGACCCCCAGGCCAGGCAGATCAGAAACACTGGGGAATAGTGTGACACAGGACCAGTACTAGTAATCGTGATGACGGAGTTAATCCTGACTGTGTTACCAAGGAAATCCCCTGTGTCAGACTAAGAAACACACTCAACATACTACAGTGGAATGCCGAAGGAGTTTATAACAAGAAATTCTCCCTGACACAGCATCTTCATAAAGATAGAATAGATGTGGCATGCATTCAAGAGACACACCTCAACGCCAAGCACAAATTTTCAGTCAGGGGATATCAGGCCACACTTTTCGACCGCGGAGGACACAAAGGAGGAGTTCTAATACTTACACGAAATACAATACCTTGCAGCGAAGTATCTGTGATCTCTGACAACCAAACAGAAATTATAGGTGTTGATATAATGATAAAGGACGTGAAAATAAGAATTTACAATCTGTATAGCCCAGCAGATAAGGATCTTACACTCTCAAACATGAAAATACTGACACAAAATTGCATTATTGTCGGAGACTTTAATAGCCGTTCAGAAAGATGGGGATACCCAGATACTGATAAAAGAGGAGATGAAGTGGAGGACTGGGGAAATAGACTCAAATCTCCATTTACTCAACAAAGCGGATGACACACCGAGCTTCTACTCCAGAAGATGGATTACCACTTCTACTCCAGACTTAGCTTTCTGCACAGGAGACATCCTCCACAAAATCGACCGCCATGTGCTGGACCAATTATCAGGTAGTGACCACAGACCAATCAAGCTTGTAATGAATATGGAGTATGTTCCACAGGAGCAAAAGCCTCAACAAAGCGGATGACACACCGAGCTTCTACTCCAGAAGATGGATTACCACTTCTACTCCAGACTTAGCTTTCTGCACAGGAGACATCCTCCACAAAATCGACCGCCATGTGCTGGACCAATTATCAGGTAGTGACCACAGACCAATCAAGCTTGTAATGAATATGGAGTATGTTCCACAGGAGCAAAAGCCTTTGCCCCGCTGGAATTACAAACGAGCAAATTAGGACAGATTTGCCACACTAACAGACAAATATTGTGAAAACATAAATACACGATATGGCAACATGAAGCAAATTGTGGAAAGTCTAAACAGAGCAATAATACAGGCAGCCACTGAGTCTATTCCAAGAGGAGCGAGGAAAAATTACAAACCATACTGGACTGAAGAACTACAAATTTTGGAGGACAAAGTTTGAAGATCCCCCATCCCAGCTGGCCCATATAGAACAGCCAAAGACATCCAGGCCAACCCTCAAGGGAAGGCAGGGGCAGACCATGGGCATTCCCCGCCATCCAAGGAAGCTTCCATACTTGTAGAGCTGACACAGCGCTCTGGTACTGGGCTCACCCAAGGAATCGTCACATCTCTGTTGTCACTACTGTCCCAACAACAATAAAATTCAGTTGTGATAGTGTTTATCAAACAAAACAATTGCACACATGCGTGACTTATCAATGAAATGTAGGGAACTACTTCCAACTTCAACTATAAAACTTAAATGCAGACAACACCAGCATTTTACTGCCCTTATTGGTGTCTTGGCAAGTTTTACTGTTCAGTAGTTTGCCATTGCTCTCTGAATGACTGGCTCCCATACCAACACGTTAAAACCTGCGCGATGTGGTCTGCTGCCAAATCGGTCACTGCTGTTTTGAATGCGGGTAAGCGGCATTATGAATCGAGTCCGTAACACCATCACCACGGAATCTGGCTAGAACAGTGGTTCTCAACCATTTTCGGCACATGCACCATAAAATTGGCTAGTGCAGTGGTTCTCAACCTTGTTCGGCACATGCACTGCTTCACCATATGTTCAAAATTTCAGTCCCCCCTCCGTATTTCCTCCCTATAAATCCCCCTATCCTCACACCTTACATAGTATACATAAAAATGGAAGCTAAATTTAATAACGCATACTATAACAAGTCTAGACGTGTACATAAAACGTGATTTGCGGTCTACTTACTTTATAAATGCAATTTCAGAAGGGCGAATACAGTAAAGTATGGAGGGAAAAACAATATCAAGTAATTGGTTCTTGAAACATGATTTGAAATAATTTCTTCTCCTCCCCCCCCCCCCCCCCCCCTTAGAAACCCTAAAATTCCCTGATGGGGGGGGGGGGGGAATTGTTTCCCCACTGGTTGAGAACCACAAGGTTAGAGCATAAATAAGAATTCACTCATTAATTACCAATTGTAAGAACAAGCACGCACATCACATTGAGCGGTGACCATGAAGAAAAGTCAGGTACCAACAAGTAAAATGAAATATAATATAAATAAGAAAATAAAATAAGTTCCAAAGCAGGAACCTGGCTATGATTCTGTGATGTCCTAGGGCTATCATGTGTTGTAGGACTCTTCCTCCCATAGCCTATGATTCTGTGATGTCCTAGGGCTATCACGTGTTGTAGGACTCTTCCTCCCATAGCCTATGATTCTGTGATGTCCTAGGGCTATCACATGTTGTAGGACTCTTCCTCCCATAGCCTATGATTCTGTGATGTCCTAGGGCTATCACATGTTGTAGGACTCTTCCTCCCATAGCCTATGATTCTGTGATGTCCTAGGGCTATCACAGTGTTGTAGGACTCTTCCTCCCATAGCCTATGATTCTGTGATGTCCTAGGGCTATCACGTGTTGTAGGACTCTTCCTCCCATAGCCTATGATTCTGTGATGTCCTAGGGCTATCACGTGTTGTAGGACTCTTCCTCCCATAGCCTATGATTCTGTGATGTCCTAGGGCTATCACGTGTTGTAGGACTCTTCCTCCCATAGCCTATGATTCTGTGATGTCCTAGGGCTATCACGTGTTGTAGGACTCTTCCTCCCATAGCCTATGATTCTGTGATGTCCTAGGGCTATCACGTGTTGTAGGACTCTTCCTCCCATAGCCTATGATTCTGTGATGTCCTAGGGCTATCACTGTGTTGTAGGACTCTTCCTCCCATAGCCTATGATTCTGTGATGTCCTAGGGCTATCACGTGTTGTAGGACTCTTCCTCCCATAGCCTATGATTCTGTGATGTCCTAGGGCTATCACGTGTTGTAGGACTCTTCCTCCCATAGCCTATGATTCTGTGATGTCCTAGGGCTATCACAGTGTTGTAGGACTCTTCCTCCCATAGCCTATGATTCTGTGATGTCCTAGGGCTATCACGTGTTGTAGGACTCTTCCTCCCATAGCCTATGATTCTGTGATGTCCTAGGGCTATCACGTGTTGTAGGACTCTTCCTCCCATAGCCTATGATTCTGTGATGTCCTAGGGCTATCACGTGTTGTAGGACTCTTCCTCCCATAGCCTATGATTCTGTGATGTCCTAGGGCTATCACGTGTTGTAGGACTCTTCCTCCCATAGCCTATGATTCTGTGATGTCCT
The DNA here is from genome assembly GCA_014155875.1 of Cepaea nemoralis. Lineage (NCBI taxonomy): Eukaryota > Metazoa > Mollusca > Gastropoda > Stylommatophora > Helicidae > Cepaea > Cepaea nemoralis. Next base: position 20,099 of record JACEFZ010007334.1, on the reverse strand, counting down.
AGGGCTATCACATGTTGTAGGACTCTTCCTCCCATAGCCTATGATTCTGTGATGTCCTAGGGCTATCACGTGTTGTAGGACTCTTCCTCCCATAGCCTATGATTCTGTGATGTCCTAGGGCTATCACGTGTTGTAGGACTCTTCCTCCCATAGCCTATGATTCTGTGATGTCCTAGGGCTATCACAGTGTTGTAGGACTCTTCCTCCCATAGCCTATGATTCTGTGATGTCCTAGGGCTATCACTGTGTTGTAGGACTCTTCCTCCCATAGCCTATGATTCTGTGATGTCCTAGGGCTATCACAGTGTTGTAGGACTCTTCCTCCCATAGCCTATGATTCTGTGATGTCCTAGGGCTATCATGTGTTGTAGGACTCTTCCTCCCATAGCCTATGATTCTGTGATGTCCTAGGGCTATCACGTGTTGTAGGACTCTTCCTCCCATAGCCTATGATTCTGTGATGTCCTAGGGCTATCATGTGTTGTAGGACTCTTCCTCCCATAGCCTATGATTCTGTGATGTCCTAGGGCTATCACGTGTTGTAGGACTCTTCCTCCCATAGCCTATGATTCTGTGATGTACCTAGGGCTATCACGTGTTGTAGGTCTGAGTGCCTGCAGAAGTATGTGGTCACTCTTCCTCCCATAGCCAGCTGTGGAAGTGAACTCTCATGTGTACGTCAGCATGGCTGAATGGATAATGCATGTTCTTGAATCTATGCCGAGGTAAGGGGTTCAACTCCTACACCGGACAGTTGGACTAAAATGTTGACCTATCGTCCTCGACTTGGGGACGTTAATTTCAAGTACCTCTGAAGATGGAGTAGATTCACTTGATGCTCGAGGGACAGTGTTACTAAGGAAAGGTGATCCACATTCAAAATTCAGTCCAGCACTACTAGAACTAGTGTGAATGGACTGTGCTTGACTTCAAAGCATGCTCCTGTCATTTGTCAATGCAACATCCTGTGACACCAGCACTTCCCCTGTACAAACAAAGCATGCTCCTGTCATTTGTCAATGCAACATCCTGTGACACCAGCACTTCCCCTGTACAAACAAAGCGTGCTCCTGCCATTTGTCAATGCAACATCCTGTGACACCAGCACTTTCCCTGCGCAAATAAAGCTACGGGGTCACTTAACAATATTGTTCATCTGTTGGTAAAAGATCTTGGCAATTTAAGTAATATGCTGTGGTCAGTTTAATATTAATGGGATTTCTGTGACTGATTTATATGTGATTTGTAGTTGGGAACTGCCCAGCATAAATCAGTTAAATTTCTGTATAGTGATGCATGTTCAGCGTGTTGCTTGTTCTTGTCTATAGCAGTTACCCTTTAATTGGTTTGATATTGCTTTTCAGATTAATTTGCTTTTTTTTCTTAGGAAAAAAAGTATAAAAGAAGACAGTTCCAGCAGTGACCGTGAACAGGATAAAAAGATGTCACAGAAATCATCTGATCCTCCCAAAAAAGTAGCTAAGGTGACCAAAAATTACTACCATTGCTGGTGTGTGTACTGTCAGAGAATGTATGGCATCTACTATTGCTGGTGTGTGTACTGTCAGAGAATGTATGGCATCTACAATTGCATGTGTGTATACTATCAGAGAATGTATGGCATCTACCATTGCTGGTGTGTATACTATCAGAGAACGTATGGCATCTACCATTGCTGGTGTGTATACTATCAGAGAATATATGGCATCTACCATTGCTGGTGTCTATACTGTCGGAGAATGTATGGCATCTACCATTGCTGGTGTGTGTATACTATCAGAGAATATATGGCATCTACCATTGCTGGTGTGTGTACTGTCAGAGAATATATGGCATCTACCATTGCTGGTGTGTGTATACTATCAGAGAATGTATGGCATCTACCATTGCTGGTGTGTATACTGTCAGAGAATGTATGGAATCTACCATTGCTGTTCAGAGAATGTATGGCATCTATCATTGCTGGTGTGTATACTGTCAGAGAATGTATGGCATCTACCATTGCTGGAGTGTATACTGTCAGAGAATGTATGGCATCTACCATTGCTGTTCAGAGAATGTATGGCATCTACCATTGCTGGTGTGTATACTGTCAGAGAATGTATGGCATCTACCATTCCTGGTGTGTATACTGTCATAGAATGTATGGCATCTACCATTGCTGGTGTGTATAATGTCAGAGAATGTATGGCATCTACCATTGCTGGTGTGCGTACTGTCAGAGAATGTATGGCATCTACAATTGCTGGTGTGTATACTATCAGAGAATGTATGGCATCTACCATTGCTTGTGTGTGTACTGTCAGAGAATGTATGGCATCTACCATTGCTGGTGGTGTGTGTACTGTCAGAGAATGTATGGCATCTACCATTGCCGGTGTGTATACTATCAGAGAATGTATGGCATCTACCATTGCTGGTGTGTATACTATCAGAGAATTTATGGCATCTACCATTGCTGGTGTGTATACTGTCAGAGAATGTATGGCATCTACCATTGCTGGTCAGAGAATGTATGGCATCTACCATTGCTGGTCAGAGAATGTATGGCATCTATCATTGCTGGTCAGAGAATGTATGGCATCTACCATTGCTGGTGTGTCTACTATCAGAGAATGTATGGCATCTACCATTGCTGGTCAGAGAATGTATGGCATCTATCATTGCTGGTCAGAGAATGTATGGCATCTATCATTGCTGGTCAGAGAATGTATGGCATCTACCATTGCTGGTCAGAGAATGTATGGCATCTATCATTGCTGGTCAGAGAATGTATGGCATCTACCATTGCTGGTCAGAGAATGTATGGCATCTACCATTGCTGGTCAGAGAATGTATGGCATCTACCATTGCTCGTGAGAGAATGTATGGCATCTACCATTGCTGGTCAGAGAATGTATGGCATCTACCATTGCTGGTCAGAGAATGTATGGCATCTACTATTGCTGGTCAGAGAATGTATGGCATCTACCATTGCTGGTCAGAGAATGTATGGCATCTACCATTGCTGGTCAGAGAATGTATGGCATCTACCATTGCTGGTCAGAGAATGTATGGCATCTATCATTGCTGGTCAGAGAATGTATGGCATCTACCATTGCTGGTGTGTGTACTATCAGAGAATGTATGGCATCTACCATTGCTGGTGAGAGAATGTATGGCATCTACCATTGCTGGTCAGAGAATGTATGGCATCTACCATTGCTGGTCAGAGAATGTATGGCATCTACCATTGCTGGTCAGAGAATGTATGGCATCTACCATTGCTGGTCAGAGAATGTATGGCATCTACCATTGCTGGTCAGAGAATGTATGGCATCTACCATTGCTGGTCAGAGAATGTATGGCATCTATCATTGCTGGTCAGAGAATGTATGGCATCTACCATTGCTGGTCAGAGAATGTATGGCATCTATCATTGCTGGTCAGAGAATGTATGGCATCTACCATTGCTGGTCAGAGAATGTATGGCATCTACCATTGCTGGTCAGAGAATGTATGGCATCTACCATTGCTCGTGAGAGAATGTATGGCATCTACCTTTGCTGGTCAGAGAATGTATGGCATCTACCATTGCTGGTCAGAGAATGTATGGCATCTACTATTGCTGGTCAGAGAATGTATGGCATCTACCATTGCTGGTCAGAGAATGTATGGCATCTACCATTGCTGGTCAGAGAATGTATGGCATCTACCATTGCTGGTCAGAGAATGTATGGCATCTATCATTGCTGGTCAGAGAATGTATGGCATCTACCATTGCCGGTGTGTGTACTATCAGAGAATGTATGGCATCTACCATTGCTGGTGAGAGAATGTATGGCATCTACCATTGCTGGTCAGAGAATGTATGGCATCTACCATTGCTGGTCAGAGAATGTATGGCATCTACCATTGCTGGTCAGAGAATGTATGGCATCTACCATTGCTGGTCAGAGAATGTATGGCATCTACCATTGCTGGTCAGAGAATGTATGGCATCTACCATTGCTGGTCAGAGAATGTATGGCATCTACCATTGCTGGTCAGAGAATGTATGGCATCTACCATTGCTGGTCAGAGAATGTATGGCATCTACCATTGCTGGTCAGAAAATGTATGGCATTTACCATTGCTGGTCAGAAAATCTATGGCATTTACCATTGCTTGTGTGTGTACTGTCAGAGAATGTATGGCATCTACCATTGCTGGTGGTGTGTGTACTGTCAGAGAATGTATGGCATCTACCATTGCCGGTGTGTATACTATCAGAGAATGTATGGCATCTACCATTGCTGGTGTGTATACTGTCAGAGAATGTATGGCATCTACCATTGCTGGTCAGAGAATGTATGGCATCTATCATTGCTGGTCAGAGAATGTATGGCATCTATCATTGCTGGTCAGAGAATGTATGGCATCTACCATTGCTGGTGTGTCTACTATCAGAGAATGTATGGCATCTACCATTGCTGGTGTGTATACTGTCAGAGAATGTATGGCATCTACCATTGCTGGTCAGAGAATGTATGGCATCTATCATTGCTGGTCAGAGAATGTATGGCATCTACCATTGCTGGTCAGAAAATGTATGGCATTTACCATTGCTGGTCAGAAAATGTATGGCATTTACCATTGCTGGTGTGCATACTATCAGAGAATGTATGGTATCTACCATTGCTGGTGTGTATATACTGTCAGAGAATGTATGGCATCTACCATTGCTGGAGTGTGTATACTGTCAGAGAATGTATGGCATCTACCATTGCTGGTGTGTATACTGTCAGAGAATGTATGGCATCTACCATTGCTGTTCAGAGAATGTATGGCATCTACCATTGCTGGTGTGTATACTGTCAGAGAATGTATGGCATCTACCATTGCTGGAGTGTATACTGTCAGAGCATGTATGGCATCTACCATTGCTGTTCAGAGAATGTATGGCATCTACCATTGCTGGTGTGTATACTGTCAGAGAATGTATGACATCTACCATTCCTGGTGTGTATACTGTCATAGAATGTATGGCATCTACCATTGCTGGTGCGTATAATGTCAGAGAATGTATGGCATCTACCATTGCTGGTGTGCGTACTGTCAGAGAATGTATGGCATCTACAATTGCTGGTGTGTATACTATCAGAGAATGTATGGCATCTACCATTGCTTGTGTGTGTACTGTCAGAGAATGTATGGCATCTACCATTGCTGGTGGTGTGTGTACTGTCAGAGAATGTATGGCATCTACCATTGCCGGTGTGTATACTATCAGAGAATGTATGGCATCTACCATTGCTGGTGTGTATACTGTCAGAGAATGTATGGCATCTACCATTGCTGGTCAGAGAATGTATGGCATCTACCATTGCTGGTCAGAGAATGTATGGCATCTATCATTGCTGGTCAGAGAATGTATGGCATCTACCATTGCTGGTGTGTCTACTATCAGAGAATGTATGGCATCTACCATTGCTGGTCAGAGAATGTATGGCATCTATCATTGCTGGTCAGAGAATGTATGGCATCTACCATTGCTGGTCAGAGAATGTATGGCATCTATCATTGCTGGTCAGAGAAGGTATGGCATCTACCATTGCTGGTCAGAGAATGTATGGCATCTACCATTGCTGGTCAGAGAATGTATGGCATCTACCATTGCTCGTGAGAGAATGTATGGCATCTACCATTGCTGGTCAGAGAATGTATGGCATCTACTATTGCTGGTCAGAGAATGTATGGCATCTACCATTGCTGGTCAGAGAATGTATGGCATCTACCATTGCTGGTCAGAGAATGTATGGCATCTACCATTGCTGGTCAGAGAATGTATGGCATCTACCATTGCTGGTCAGAGAATGTATGGCATCTATCATTGCTGGTCAGAGAATGTATGGCATCTACCATTGCTGGTGTGTGTACTATCAGAGAATGTATGGCATCTACCATTGCTGGTCAGAGAATGTATGGCATCTACCATTGCTGGTGAGAGAATGTATGGCATCTACCATTGCTGGTGAGAGAATGTATGGCATCTACCATTGCTGGTCAGAGAATGTATGGCATCTACCATTGCTGGTCAGAGAATGTATGGCATCTACCATTGCTGGTCAGAGAATGTATGGCATCTACCATTGCTGGTCAGAGAATGTATGGCATCTACCATTGCTGGTCAGAGAATGTATGGCATCTACCATTGCTGGTCAGAGAATGTATGGCATCTACCATTGCTGGTCAGAGAATGTATGGCATCTACCATTGCTGGTCAGAGAATGTATGGCATCTACCATTGCTGGTCAGTGAATGTATGGCATCTACCATTGCTGGTCAGAGAATGTATGGCATCTACCATTGCTGGTCAGAGAATGTATGGCATCTACCATTGCTGGTCAGAGAATGTATGGCATCTATCACTGCTGGTCAGAGAATGTATGGGTTATGGAGTCAAGGCTGCTTGCCCAAAGCAGTCACCTAGTGGTGTACAGGCTAGAATTTTAATTTGTATTTAAACCCAGCCTTGTGGAGAATTGAACACATATCCAGTAATATTGTATGTGTCCAGTGTGTTTCAGATCTGTAAAATACTACAAATTGAAGCTGTGACAGTGTAGTGGATAGTGCCCTCACAATTGTTTCTGACTTCCACAGCTATGCTGTCGTCACAATCCCAGCCTTGTCAAGTGTACTACATAAATTTCAGTTTGCTGGGAAGAAAGGCAATGACCTAGTATATGATGAGACCTCTACGTGTGTCTGACATAGAATCCACTTTACCTTATGTATTCACTAATGAAACTAAGGCTAATGAGGTTAATGAAACTAGAACATTATATACAACAATAGGAAAGAGATAAGCATCTTTCTATAATCATGTTATGAGAAGAGAGGCACTGGAGAACATTGTGACAACTGGAAAGATTGAAGGAAAGAGAGGCAGAGGTCAAACAAGAGAAATGATGCTGGATGGTCTGAGATGGTGGCATGGAGAAATATCAGCAGCAGAGTTGATCCAGAAAACCAAAGACCGAGATCTGTGGAGAGATATGAATGCCTACAGCAGCTGGCAGGGCACTTGATGATGATGATGACAATCACCCATGGCAGTTACCGTATTGATATCATGCTTGTAGGCTTCATTGTGGGAATGTCTAATATCTTCTCTGTCTTAATAACCATTTCATAGATCTCTTCTTGTGCCATTTCAGAAAAGTTTATATGGAGCTTTTGACGGTTGGAAAGTTTTACTGTGTCTGGGTAAAGCCAATGAAGAATTCTGTCAGCTTCTGCTTGAAGATGGAGGAGCAAAAGTATCAATTATAAGGTGCTTAGTTTTATTATCATTTCTTTTACCTTTAGTCATAGCCAGGAATGGGGAAAGTGTGTTTTATTTCATGTTAGCCTTATATTCACTGTTAAATTCATGTGTGTGAAACCATGTCTATGGGTACTTCAACTATTGGAGCCATGGTGGTTTAGTGGCTAGATGCTTACTTGCCGGCCCTGTGATCAAAGGTTTAAATTGGCACCTAGTGTCCCAGACTGAGCAGGCCTAAAGTGGGTGCTAAGAAGTGTTGAGATGTCCAGACTGCCAGTGTGATACTGACCACATGTCCAGACTGCCAGTGTGATACTGACCACATGTCCAGACTGCCAGTGTGATACTGACCACAAATCCAGACTGCCAGTGTGTACTGACCACATGTCCAGACTGCCAGTGTGATACTGACCACATGTCCAGACTACCTGTGTGATACTGACCACATGTCCAGACTGCCAGTGTGATACTGACCACATGTCCAGACTGCCAGTGTGATACTGACCACTAATCCAGACTGCCAGTGTGATATTGACCACATGTCCAGGCTGCCAGTGTGATACTGACCACAAATCCAGACTGCCAGTGTGATACTGACCACATGTCCAGACTGCCAGTGTGATACAAGACTGCCAGTGTGATACTGACCACATGTCCAGACTGCCAGTGTGATACTGACCACATGTCCAGACTGCCAGTGTGATACTGACCACATGTCCAGACTGCCAGTGTGATACTGACCACATGTCCAGACTGCCAGTGTGATACTGACCACATCACCCACCAGGTGCCAGCATGTACAACTACGGGTTACAAGGGTTCTTAGCTGTGTCAAAGACTAAAATAGATAGAGGGAAGACCACCCGGGATGGGTGGTCTACCTCAAGTAGATTAGAGGTAACCCAGTGCCCCTACATGAGGGCAGGGTAGGTGTAGGGAGTAGATAGGAAGGGGAACTGTCAAACAGTTCTCTCATGAGACACGGAGGTGTCAACCAGAGAGTAAGCACTCTGGTCACGGTGTAATCACGCCAACATGATGGACACCAAGCACTAGAATAGCACTCAAGAGTAGACTACTATTCTAAGCGTGTTGAATGATGTAGCACGCAAAAGCCGAAGTGCGCACGTTGTCCTTCCGCGTACTGTGTAATCAGCACGCGGAGAATCGTCAGACTGGGGACAGACTTCGTAGGGAACACATCGCTTAGCGTCGATGCGTATTTCTTTAGATGAGTAGATAGATTTAGCAGTAGGGCTAGGGACGACTAGTGATAGGAAATTCTGTGTATTCATGTGTGATTCATTAGAGACAGTTTTGTGCATTTATGTAATGTAAAGAGCCAGTGGCAATAAAAATGTGCAATCAATTCCTCTCATACGACTGACAACTCTTTTTGTGTGGTGCGAGAGAAGTTATCCCATAATGCCTGTAGCATCGCTTGGTGACAGGCTAGGATAAAAGTGGTGTCAGAAGTGGAGTGAGATCTGAACCCACGCCCACAAAAGTGGGGTGCATCGCAATGACCGCATCTACAGGTGGTCGTTAATATTACAAAATTATACTTTTAGTATAGAGCATATTAAGGGTAGGGACAACATTCTTGCTGATACCCTTAGTCGACCATCTGAGGTAGAAATACCTGATACTCCACATGAAGAGTGAGTCTAAGATATCTAATTTAGTACACTTAAAATATCCTGTATAAAATATCCTATGTAATACATAGACATCATGATCAGGACTGTGTGCTAATAACAGTGAACCACCATGTGTCCATAGACAGCAGAATAAAAACTGTGCTCCAAGAACAAGTGAATCACCGTGTGTACATAGATAGCTCGTTACTTAATATGCTCCATTTGTGTTCCGGTGAATCACCTGTGTTAATCATGGAAGAACAGTGTCAGAACAATGCATAAATAACAGACACGAATATACTTGTCTACGACACCAGCGGATGCTACGAGTGGAAGAATACCCATAAGACACAAGTATGACTGTGTAGTGTATTTAATATACCCAGGACAATTGTGTATCTATGAACTGTGCCAACGAAAGCAATTTCTGAACGTTATGGCAAACACTAACCTGAGGTAGTTAAATACCATGTATATATATTTATTTATTGTGATATGTATGATAACGTGTTTTTAATATAGTGATGAATTATTGTTAGATTAGTTACTTTAATATAGATTTAGATTAGATTTAGGAAATATAATAGATTTTTGTTTGTAGCCTAGAGAAATCACTAATTTACCCACTTACTTAGGATAATACTTTAAATTTAATAATAGCTTAATAATAAATTAAAGACGAGGATAAAAAGTTAAGATAGGAACAGTACCAGTTAGTACATTTCATTTCACATTATTTCATTCCATCTTGATAAACACTTTAACAACCTCATCATTTAGGATTAAAATTAGTTTATACCTTATAGGATGATACATTTAACATACATCATTTACACCATATATAGTAAAATTATCAATCATATTTTTTTCATTTAAACATTAAAGCATTCTTTTGTTTTATTTTTAACCCATTATTTATAATTTTGTTACATTTCACATTACTCATTGCAGAAAGGTACATAACTCATCGCACATCATTTTCATTTTTTTAATTAGTTAGATTACTTCCCTTAAATTAGGTTAATTTTGTGCAACAAATTAGAATATATATATTGATAGAACTAGTATTAGTATTTCAGTAGAATGTAGTGTTTAGTAATATCAGGGTACAAACTATCAACCCTATTTCATCCATGTAAATATTTTGTAAATACATGACTAGTGCAGTAAGTTACGCACAGTCATTAAGCTCAACTCTTTTCAAACTGAGCCAAACTTGTACAGTGTCACTTCAAGGTTTTTAAATAATTGGGAGGATAAAAGATGTGTCACAGTGAGCGAAAATGGAAAATATACAGTGGAGAGTGAGGACAGCCAGCGGACTTTTTCTGCCGCAAGCGTTTGCTTTCAGTGTTGAGATATACTGTCTCGAGTGTGTTGTGTGTAGTTTTGTGTTAGCCATAATTACATTAGACCTTAGAGAAAGTATTTTAAGTCTCATAAGACGGTAACGTAGTCACGAATTAGTGTTATACACTTGTTTGTGGCCGCATTTAACCGGATTATGGCACTTGAAAACTAACTTACATACAAATGATAGACAGACACACATGTTAGAAGGTAAATTATATTATTAGGGACAGCCAAACACGCAAACAACCAGGAAAACAAACAGGTAAAGTACATACATTTTTTAGATCAAAGGGAGATAACTCCGGGTCAGGGGACACAATAGGCAGCAACACTAATTTAACAGTGAAAGATAACTTTACACGCGGAAGCGAAATAGGTAAAGCCTGTCGCACACAGCTTGTGCAAGGGTTGTTTAATATTATATGGGGGACATGGAGCAATTCGTGTGTTGATCCTAAGAAAATCAACTTTGTATGGGTAGTAAGTTAATTTACTATGTGAGGGCAGGTCTTATAAGACAATGGCCCGGTTCAGACAACCCTCTAATAAATATAATATTGCGATTGAGAAGAGGGCTCACGCCAACCAGACAAGTTTGTGGCGATCACCAGTAGCCAAGTAAAGTAATACTACATTGTGACAATAGCCAGTAGAGGTCTATTGAGTTACCCAGAACCAAGTTATCAGTAGTCTTTGACAAAAATTAGATACACTAATTTTTAGAAACCTCTTGCGTCACAACCAGGAGTCAAAGTTTGTAACGCAACACAGGAGGGGAGAGTGTGTGTCAAAGACTAAAATAGATAGAGGGAAGACCACCCGGGATGAGTGGTCTACCTCAAGTAGATTAGAGGTAACCCAGTGCCCCTACATGAGGGCAGGGTAGGTGTAGGGAGTAGATAGGAAGGGGAACTGTCAAACAGTTCTCTCATGAGACACGGAGGTGTCAACCAGAGAGTAAGCACTCTGGTCACGGTGTAATCACGCCAACATGATGGACACCAAGCACTAGAATAGCACTCAAGAGTAGACTATTATTCTAAGCGTGTTGAATGATGTAGCACGCAAAAGCCGAAGTGCGCACGAGGTCCTTCCGCGTACTGTGTAATCAGCACGTGGAGAATCGTCAGACTGGGGACAGACTTCGTAGGGAACACATCGCTTAGCGTCGATGCGTATTTCTTTAGATGAGTAGATAGATTTAGCAGTAGGGCTAGGGACGACTAGTGATAGGAAATTCTGTGTATTCATGTGTGATTCATTAGAGACAGTTTTGTGCATTTATGTAATGTAAAGAGCCAGTGGCAATAGAAATGTGTAATCAATTCCTCTCGTACGACTGACAACTCTTTTTGTGTGGTGCGAGAGAAGTTATCCCATAATGCCTGTAGCATCGCTTGATGACAGCTGACAACTTTTACTTTTAGCTCAATTATAATGTTTATGTTTAGTTAGATTAACAGTGTAGTTAATGATCTGGAGCATGGTGATATGGTAATTTGTTTTAAGTTTTGTCTGTATGTGTGTGTGTGTGTGGGGGGGGGGGGGGGGAGGAGAGGGGTTGTCTTAGTACATTTTTCAAGCATTTTGCACATAACAATGCAAGTAGGTTACCAGTCAACAGCATGGCACAACAAGCAATGATGTACAGACCAGATGGAAACAGAGGAAGAGGCCGACTACGTAAACGTTGGACGGAGGGAATAGCAGAATCCATGGGAATGTCGATATACGAAGCCCATAACCGGGCACTCTCACGAAGTTTATACTTCACCTCGACACTGCAAGGTACAAGAGGAACATGATGAGAGAGAGAGAGAATACCTAGTAAACTGATTTATTAATAATAGTAGCACACCTTTTAGTCTAGAGAAACAACAGGTATTTACAACTCTGTGACACTATCATTGACGATGTTATTTTCTCATTGTAAACAGATCCCCCTTTCCAGACAATGTACAAGGAACTCATGCCTTTGTAGACCGGACCACAATGAACGTTCCTATGGTAAGTGAAACATACGTATGCTGTCTGCATCAAGTTTTCCTGCAAGTACTCTCTCTCTCTCTCTCTCTCTCTCTCTCTCTCTCTCTCTCTGTGTATGTGTGTGTGCGCGTATGTGTGGGTGCATGCACACACATGTGTGTATTCATGAGCACACATCTTCTTTCTGTTTCTATAATTCTGTAAATTTCTTTCTCTCACCATTTCTCTCAATTTGTTTATTCTGCTCGTCTATTTCTATCTGTGTTTCTCTTTCTCTTCATCTCTATCACTTTTTCTACATGCTTTTGTCTGTCCTCACTGCTTTTCTCCCCTTTTTCTCTCAATGTTCATGTGTGCTTGTCAGTATCTTTCAATGTATTTCTTTTCATAAATTCTCAGTCAAATAATTGGTGAATCAATTTATTTAGCAATTTATTATGATAAATTCACATGTATTTCAACATCAATTTTAGGAAGACCTACAGAAACTTCTGGAAGCAGACATGCATTGTTTGAAAGCCCAGTACATCATGGCATTTCTGACAGAAGAACCTCCCCCAGAGCCTTCAGAGTTTTATCCTGCAGATTTCATTGCACTCAAATCAAGGTAAATGTTATTAAATGATTGTAGACTGAGCAGTTTGTAGTTCTCATTGGGACGCAGAAGTCTTTCCAAGGCACCAGGACCAGGTTCTATACTGCCCAAGACTCTACTAACACGTCCTAGTTGTGCTGTCCTGGGCAACAGGTCTCTTTGGGGTCCGGGCTAAAATAGTAGGATCGCTGGTTCTTCCGAAGTCTGAGAGTATCTGCCTGCACGGCGAGGAACCACCAGTCTGCACACCAACCAACCAGAAATGGGACAACGGATACTCACACAAACCTCAGGTCCTGTATGACATCACACATCTGTTGGACAACAGGATGTCTTCATTAAGCAAGCTAGTTCTCATTTGTAATATTTACCTTATAGTAAGATTTTTTTTAAAAGTTGCTTAAAAGTCGACAGGGTCGACTTCATTGCACCAAGGTTTTTATCCCATATGGCTCACCCTCTTTCCGCAGTGAACTTCCGAAAGCGTTGCACAAAGCACAAACTCCATAGTTCCAGCAACGACCCTCAGGGGTCTAAACAAATGCACTAGTGAGCCGAAGGATGAAGCCCAGAATTGAACCCACAACCTTCGGAGCCTAAGTCTGACTGGCTTGACCACTTTGCCACAGAGACTTCCCATCATAGTATGATTATCCGGTTATTTAGTGATGTGCTTTTAGTTCTCGTTTGTAATATTTCCTTCCTCTTAGTATGTTTATGCAGTTGTTTAGTGATATGATTTTAGTTCTCGCTTGTAGTATTTACTTTATAATTTACTTACCTCTTAGTATGTTTGTCTGGTTATTCAGTGATATGTTTTTAGTTCTCGTTTGTAATATTTGCTTACCATTAAGGACGTTTATCCAGTTATTCAGTGATGTGTAGACTGAACAGCGTTTTGTTTTTTAAAATTCTTGTATGTAATAAATAATTTAGTCGTCCTTGACTTGGGGATATAAATTACAAGTACCTCTGAAGTTAGCGTGTGTTTGCCTAATGGCGAGGGACACTGTTAAAAGGGAAAGCTAACCCTCACACAAAATTCAGTCTATCACTAATATAAAAATAGTGTGTACGAACTATGCTTGACTTCAAAAGCAAGCGAGCCATAAGAAAAAATAAATTTACCTCTTAGGATATGTATATCAGGAGAGCCGTGGTAGTGTAGTGGCTGCCATATGGCCAGATGATCAGGTGTTCGCTCCACATTTAAAAAAAGTCGCTTAAAAGTCGACAGGGTCGACTTCATTGCACCGGGTTTTATCCCATATGGCTCGGTCTCTTTCCGCAGCGCGGAAAGCGTCGCACAAAGCACGAACTCCGTAGCTTTTAGCGACGACTCACAGGAGTCTCCGAAACATTTAACTCATAAACCGAAGGACGCGGCCCAGAATCGAACCCACAACCTTCGGAGCACAAGTCATACGGCTTGATCACGCTCCACATTTGCTGCACTGAAATGTTTAAAAATTAACTCTTAATGCAGGATGTTACACCAATCATATTTCTGATGTCTTTTTGTATCCTTATTCTTCTGGAGAGCCTAGTATCACAGAAGTATTTCTGTATTTTCTCTGGTGGGATATTTGTAGGGTTTCCATGCATAACATCAATGTATGTTGAAAAGGATTTTAACTGTATATGTAGGTGATTTTTTTGGTGACATGGTAAAGCTGTCGGTCTAGCTCCGTGATGGTTGTGAGTTCATCTTTGGGTTGTCGTTCAGATGAGTGCAATTTTTCTTGAGGTCCATGCTTTGTATGATGTTCTTGGCTGAAGACTTGCCATTCTCTGGCGACAGACTGGACCACATGTGGTCAGACCTAGTGCAATGAAGTATATCCTTTCACCTTTAACCCCATGAGTGTTAAAACTCTGCATCAAAGCACAACAATGCACCACATATAGTGCTGCACCTAATATAGGAAAATCTTCATATCCTTTAAGAGTGAACCATTTACTTTCAGTGTACAAACACGTGTAAGTCTTGTCTTCAGAACTTCATAACCATCCAGTCAGTTGTCCTGTGCAGAACTTTGCTCCCATAAGTCTTATGAAATTTCCCCTCTATTGTAAGACACATGTGTTGCCTTTGTGGCTGTCATATAAATTATCAACCACATTGTTATTACATCCATAACATGGTCTTTTGCTTCTTCACTTCTAGGAATAGCTCCCTCCAAAAATATCTTTTCTGGACATTCATATTATTTTAAAAGCCCAAATTATTTTATTTCCTACAATTGTATCTTCTTCTTCTTCTTCTTCTTCTTCTTCTTCTTCTTCTTCTTCTTCTTCTTCTTCTTCTTCTTCTTCTTGCTTCTTGCTTCTTCACTCCTCCTTCCTCCTCCCTTCCTTCCTTCCTTCATTCCTTCCTTCTTCTTCTTCTTTTTGTCCTTCTTCATCGTCTTCATCTTCTTCATCATCTTCTTCTTCTACTTCCTCCTCGTCTTCTTTGTCTTCTTCTTCTTCTTCTTTACTAACTACTTCTGTCTAGGGATCTGTCCCCCACGTGTTGAAATTATGGGTTTGGTTATTTTTAGACAGTTGGAATCAAATGTTGACCAATCGTCCTCGACTTGAGGACATTAATTATAAGTACCTCTGAAGATGGAGTAGGTTCGCTTGATGTCGAGGGACACTGTTCTAGGGAAAGCTGATCCACACATAAACTTCAGTCCAGCACTTCTAGAACTAGTGTGAATGGACTATACTTGAGATCAAAGCATGCTCCTGTCATTTGTCAATGCAACATCCTGTGACACCAGCACTTCCCCTGTACATACAAAGCAGCGGGGTCACTTAACAATGTTGTTCATCTGTTGGTGAAACATCTTGACAATTTAAGTAATATGCTGTGGTCAGTTTAATATTAATGGGATTTCTGTGACTGATGTATATGTGGTTTGTAATTGGGAACTGCTTGGCATGAATCAGTTAAATTTCAGTATAATGCTGCATGTTCAGTGTGTTGCTTGTTCTTGTTTGTAGCAGTTACCCTTTAATTGGTTTGATAGTGCTTTTCAGCTTAATTGGCTTATTTTTCTTAGGAAAAATGCGCAAAAGAAAACAGTTCCAGCCAGGACAAAAAGATGCCACAGAAATCATCTTTCTCCCAAAAAAGTAGCCAAGGTGACCAAAGATTC
Source organism: Cepaea nemoralis (assembly GCA_014155875.1). Classification (NCBI taxonomy): domain Eukaryota; kingdom Metazoa; phylum Mollusca; class Gastropoda; order Stylommatophora; family Helicidae; genus Cepaea; species Cepaea nemoralis. The sequence goes on along the minus strand of JACEFZ010007334.1, from coordinate 4,088 downwards.
CAGCTCTTCAGACTCAAGTTCAGACGACGAACCAGTGGTCCAGACTTCTAAAAGTGCTACAATGAAACCTGCCACAGTGAAACCTGCCACAGTGAAACCTGCCACAGTGAAACCTGCCACAGTGAAACCTGCCACAGTGAAACCTGCCACAGTGAAACCTGCCACAGTGAAACCTGCCACAGTGAAACCTGCCACAGTGAAACCTGCCACAGTGAAACCTGCCACAGTGAAACCTGCCACAGTGAAACCTGCCACAGTGAAACCTGCCACAGTGAAACCTGCCACAGTGAAACCTGCCACAGTGAAACCTGCCACAGTGAAACCTGCCACAGTGAAACCTGCCACAGTGAAACCTGCCACAGCTGCACAGCCAACAGTGCCTAAAAATAAAGCAAAGGAATCCAGCAGCGATTCATATTCTAGTTCAGAAGATGATAGTACGAAGAAGAAATCTTCAACAACAATCTCCATCTCTAAGGTTGTGGTTCACGTGCAGATAAGAAAACAGGTTCGCCAAACAGTCGTTCACAGAAATCATCTCATCCCCCCCAAATATGTAACCAAGCTGACCAAAGATTCCAGCTCTTCAGACTCTTCAGACAGCAATGACAGTAGCTCTGAAGAGGATATCAAAGGAAAAATCTCAAAGCCGTCTGCAATTCCTCCAGCCGGTGCTAGTACAGCTACAGCACCAAAACCCAAAGCTACAACAAAGAAAGAATCATCGTCGGATAGTGACTCCAGCTCAGATTATGATGATAGTGACTCCAGCTCAGATTCTGATGATGTTGCTAAAAAAGACACCTTCAACCATGGCTAAGATTGATTGATTGATCTAGGAACCGACATCACAGCATTCGGGACATTCCCATAAGCGCTCCGTCCCCATCCACAGCAACCAACGAAGAATGTCAACATGGCTAATAATGTAAAAGCAGCTACTAGACCTGCGGCAACAACACCAAAAGCTGCAGCAAAGAAAGATTCATCATCTGATAGTAACTCCGGCTTGGATGCTAAAAAGACACCAGCTAATACTCCCAATAATCAAAAACCACAGTTTCAGCCAAGAAAAAAAATCATCCAATAGTTATTCCAGCTTTGATTCAGATGATAGTGCTACTCGGATTCTGATGATGCTGCTTTACGAACAACAGAAACCATTGCTACAAATGATAGCTGCAGCCAAGAAAGAATTATCCAATAGTGATTCCAGCTTTGTTTTAGATGATAGTGCTACTCAGACTCTGATGATGCTGCAAAAAGAACAACAGCTGTCATTTACTGCCAATATAGTACCTTGCAGTATAGGGCAGGGAGGTCTTTGAGCCTGAGGAATAAAGGCCGCCTGGCTAGTGCAGTCGCCGCGAATTGTGCAGGTTAGGATTTCCTTTTTGCTCCCGACAGAAAAAAATCCCACACCTTACCAAGGGATTGAACCCGGGTCTCCCAAAGGAGAGTCTGGCGTTCTAGCCACTCGGCCATCCACGCCTCACACTAAGAACAACAGCAACCATGGCTAAAAACTAAAGCTGCAGCAAATAAAGATTCATCCGATAGTGACTCCAGCTAGGATGCTAAATAGACACCAGCTAATACTCCCAAGAATGTGAAGGCAGTTGCTACTCCTGATCTCATTTATTGAAAACACTTTTAGCCATTGCTATTCTCTTTTTTATTTCTGTTTTCACTTCTGCCGTCAACTGTTATTACATGTCCAAGACAGGAGAAGCTTGTTACTTGTTCTAGTATCTCCCCATTTACTATTATGTTCATTGATGACCTTTCCTTTCCATTGCTAATTATCAGTTGTTGTTTTTTTTATGTTAATATCTAAGCCACATTATGCCCTTTGCCTGTTGACATGTTTCTCTAGGTCTTGTTGTAACTCTTGCTCACTTTCTGCTAGTAACACGGTATCGTCAGCTTACCTAAGATTCTTTATGAGTCTTCCAGTGATGTTAAGTCCAGGCAGTTCGACTTGTTTAAAAAATGTCTGTGTATAAGTTGAAGAGACTTGGGGACAATTATTAGATGCCCATTTCATGGGGTGTGGGTCAACTAAAGAATCATACAGACCAGCTGGACATACTGACCACACAAGGGATTGAATGTAGGGGTAGCCACTATCAAGTTGGAAACAACTGAATGCAAAATATGTTTCTTCTTCTCTCTCTTATTCATTTTCTTCTTGTCAGCAACTTGCTTGCGACAGGTCTTTCAGGACTCCCCTACTTTTGCACCGCACGAAATAATAACTCGTGTCATTTGCAAAAGGAATGCAATTTATTTAGAGCTGTTAATACATAAGCTCTGCGAGCGGCATACTTCATTGACATTAAACAACATGGTACGTTACATAGATGTAATGAAGTGGTGAGAATGATACTATTAATCACTAACTGAATCTAAAGCCTAATATTAACTATTGTCTAGAAACTTATAGCATTCGTAAGGAACACGTCTACTCTCTAGTCGTCTCAGTCCCGTCTGTCCTCACGCTACACATTGCGTGTTCAAACACGGAAGCTGTATCCTCCATGCATTAGCGAGTCTTGCGTGCATAGTGTCCCAGCACGCTGGCCCGTTAACTTGAGTAACCGGGTACTCCATGGTTACTCGTAGGGGCAAGCTTCCCAATGTCTTGGGGAAGCCCTCGCTCAACTGTACTCAACGCTCCCTTGGTTGACACAAATGTGTCCCCTTGTTAAGCTATTTATAGCGCTGGTGTCTCTCCTGTCTGGTGTCTCCCTACTAGACTTTGTCTTAACTCTATTACTTATATTCTTAACTCTCTAAACACTTATTGGAGATTTTGACACTTCTTCCCAGTGTTTGCTTGAGATAGATCTTTATCTGCAATGATGTCTGATGTATAAATATTATATGTCTTGTTTTTTTTAGTTCCCAGTATTTGTGGTTGGACCCTTTTAAAGCTGAGGGCTTGGTACTGATCTACATGAACGTCCATCACTGAACTTGCACCATACTGTTGTGCAGATGTGGGAATATTTCCACCGCAAGTGTACATAGCATCCTGTTTGCTGTGGTCCATGGCTTTAATAAGGTGGTCTCTTGTATAAACCTCACTGTCTGGTTATTCTCTCATGGTGCATAAAGTTTCTCTACTACAGCCAGCCTGATTCTGACCACATCGTCCAATGGCAGCCGATTGGTCAATACAAATATTGCCAATGAGCCACAAGGCGTTCATGAGGTTCTGTACTGACATGTACTGGCCTTGTCGTGGGGGTTCTGTACTGACATGTACTGGCCTTGTCGTGTTGAAGAATGAAACCTTGACTGCACTTCAACAGTCCTGTATGATTGTAGTGAATGGCCTTGTGAACTTTATGAAATTTGAGGTGATCCCTGATGATAATGTACACAGAACTTTTGCTTATAAAAGTAGTAATTGTGACTTCGCGCATTTAGTAACTTGCCAATCATCAAAAACAACCTTTTTGACACTGTATGGCTTCAGTCCTTATGATGCCTTCTTGGTCGACCTTCACAAGGCTCAACCTTGATAGATTCATAATCTTCACAAAAGCACAATTCATACACTGATGAACTTGTTTTCCAAACACACATAACAGTTGATGATGAATTTCAGAGGGTTTTGGGGCAAGGATTTACTTATTAATGTGACCACACGGCACTGGTATCGGCCCAACATCATAAAATGGATGCTAGAATGTCCTTGGAAGTTACAGGCTCAGATGTAATACATCAGCACTCACTGAGTACCAGTTTGGTCTAAAATATCGGTCCATTACATACCAGTATCTCACACAGCTAAGGGTTTTGTAACTTTTAAACATTGATAATGTTTTTTATGCAATGATTAAACATTGATATACTGTTATAAATGTTGGTTTGCTGATGGTTTTCTTGCTGCAATGTTCATTCTTTCACTTGTGATTATGTTTTTGCAAAGCTGACTCTTTCCACTTTTGGATTTTATTTGATGAATATGTGTCTGTGTCCATTTACCTTGTCATGCAGGCGGTGGGATTCTGACACTTTTGACATATTTACCTTTCATGGAGGCGATGGTATTCAGCCACTTCTGACTACATTTACCC
>JACEFZ010007333.1:88046-278833 GCA_014155875.1 Cepaea nemoralis | reverse complement strand
AACATTCATATGAACTTATAGTAAAACAGTGCTTATCTTCAAGAGGGAATAAAGTTGATTTGATTTGATTTTGATTTGAGGGAGCAGAGGAAGGACAGTGGAGGAAAGATACAGGCGGGCATCATTGGAACTACTTGCACAAGCTGAGTATAGGGCTGCTATTCCAGACCCAACACTTGCTGCAAACTTATGACAATTTTTATGATTACATAGGAACCAATCAAGAGTTGCATGCTCATTTGTATTTCAGGATACTCACCGGTGCCTCAGAGTTCGTGCACTGAGCTGAGTTTCTCCAGACTCAGGTTTGAGTTAGGAGGAGAACGGAGCACTTATGGGTTATACCCGTGTGCCGTGATGTTGATCCATCTACTAAACCAGTGTTTCCCAACGTGGGGCCCACGCCCCACAGGGGGGCAATTCGACTGTTAAGGGGGGCAATTCGAAAATGGAAGAAATCGGCTGAATATAACAAAACGGGGAGACTTGAGACTGAAGTTAACTAAATTGGAACCTGACATAAGATCTCTTTGCAGCAAGCATCAAGCGCAAGAATCTCACTAAATTTAAATAATAAATAATTACTAATAATTAAAATAATATAGAAAAATCTTTCATTAAAATTATTTTGTACTTGAATTTCAGTTCTCCATTATATGTTTTGAAAATTTACTTACGTGTTTGCTCAATAATTACCTAGTGATTTCTTCCTAAAACCTATCATTCAAGTTTCTTTAGTGAACATTTCAATTTTTGAATATTAAAAATAATGTATATGTTGAGGGGGGCGTGGGGCAGGGAAGGGGGGCAATATGAATTTTAGAAAGGCTTAAGTGGGGCATGGCACAAAAAAGGTTGGGAAACACTGAACTAAACTAAACTAAACGCTGATTTGTTTTATGTTGCAATATCTTCTATTATTATTATTTGCTAACAATTTTTCTTTCTCCCTATGGGAGTTACTTTTTCTAATTTGTAATATATAGCAACATCTGATTCATAGATACTACTAAAATCTAACCTATTGAGGTTTATTACATTTTACAATTCATAGTAATTAGTCTATTAGTAGAGTGAGTAATGATGAAATCTGTGTGTACTATTTGTATCTCTCTTGTGTATTGAGTGAAACAGATTGGAGGCTTTAACTTCACCACAGGTTAGCGTAGTGCAGATAATAAAGCCTGCTGTCTTCTGCATGTTAAACAGCTGCAAGATTTACCGTCTGTTACCTGTGAAACTGTTAGGAGAGTAGACTCTTCTGGGACCAGTACTTGTACTCCCTAGTCTGAAACGAACTGATTTTGTCTTCTTCTTCTTCAGTGGGTGCACTTCCCAAGGGTCAGTCTATTTGGGGTAGGGGGAGAGGGGGTTTCTTTCGATTATCGAAGATCATGACAGCTTGAGGCAGGCGGTAGCTGATCAGTGACACCTGTGACGTCAGAGGCAACCATGGCGCCTCTGTCTATGCCAATTGACAAGGACTTATAATCCATAACTGCTACCTCTCGCTTTGAATCCAAGACCGATAATGACCAGGGATGGAGTTATACCTCTCCATAGCCTAAAGCCTGGGCTGAATTGTAGAGATCATGTGTAGCCCATGCAGCATGCTCCCTATCTCAGCCTGCCTAGTTCACTCCAGAGGACAGGTAACACCATTACATCTGGAACAAGACAAGCTGCAGAAGCTGCCAGATCAGCAAAGCAATACTCTAACTGCCCGTTTGTCAGAGCTTCGATCCTAGACCAGCTGCCAACCAAGGTTTAGAGCCTGGTCTGTCCTGCCACAAGATTTAGTCTTTAGGTTGCATTTCCTCGTACCAGGATATGAAGTGGGTCAACTTTTCCTGAAAATGTACCACATAGTGATAGAGAGAGAATGAAGGCAAGAAGCCAGCCAATCCAAGCACTGTTTGTTATTTTCAAGATGATAATGATGAGAGTGAAACAAATTATTGTGATTGAGATGAAAATGAAACACCTATCATTTAAGATCACCATCATCATTGCCATCAAGGATCGTGGGAAGGAATAGTTAATGTTCCAGCACCCGATGAGTGGCACTGGGTAGTGTCATTCCATGTGATTGTATAAAGTCTTTGATGTTATCAATCCATTTTCTTCTCAGGCGTCCTCTTGCTCTCATATCAGATCTTCTTAGATGTAGAGCCAGTGCTGGTAACTGATGCTGTTGTACAGAAGAAAGTGGTTCTAAATTCCTTCTTCTTCTTTCGTTCGCTTGAAATATGTCTATATCTGCAATGTCGTCTCTTGCATGAATTGAACTGTTTTTTTCAGTTCACACAGTGGTCCATAGAGTTTATCTTCCACTGTCGTCTCTCTAGGCCAGAAGGTTTGCCTAGATATGTTATATTTTGGGCAGTCTTGGAGTATGTGCTCTGCTGTCTGCGACGCCAATCCACATGTGCACATGGCTGTTTCACCAATCTTGAATTTTGTATACATGTGGTTGCGTAATCTATTGTGTCCTGTTCTGAGGCGCAGAATAATGACTTGTTCTGGTCTGTCCATAATGTGGTAGTCATCTTGAGCAGGTTTTGGTGGCTTTCTGACTGATTTGATCATTCTTTTCTTTTGGTGGTATGTAACGGGCACATCAGGCTGTTCTTCTTTGGCTCCTTCCTTAGCCAATTGATCAGCTCTGTCGTTTCCGGGTACTCCACAGTGGGATGGTATCCACTGTATGGTGACTTTATGCTGACTGCTAAGTTCAGAAAGTAGTGTCCTTAGTACTGGCAATTTCCCAGAGAGGAGCGCCTCGAGTACTGATTTTGCATCTGTCAGTAGCACCACAGGTTGTGTACCATTGCTGTTATTTAGTAATTTCTCTGTTGCTATCTTGATTGCCTCAATTTCGGCATCATAGTTATGGCAGTACTTTCCTGTCGGTACTCTGGCTGTGTCCCTAGTATTATTTGGGTATTCTATGTACACTCCCGCTCCTCCATTTCGAACAGCATTTTGTGCTGACCCATCTGTGTAGACTCGGATCCAGAGGTCCTGTGGGTATTCTTCATCAAGGAAGCTGAGAGTGGCTGTTCTGCGCTGCACACTGTTCTGTTCTTCCTTGTCAAATATTCCTCTCACTTTTGTCTGGATTTGTAATGATAGTCTATGCTCATCTTTCCATGGAGTTCGCTCTGGAATAGTTGTTAGGGGGATACCAACTGTGGGCAGATCAGTGGTTTCTCTGCAGAGTCGTTTGGCCTGGTGGATAAAACTACTTCTTTTCAACCGCCCCATAGCTAGGTTTTCAAATCTGTTCTTCATAGGGTGGCCTGGCAAGCTGAGGAACTTTTCTGCTTGTATTAGCAGTTTTCGTATCTCTGCGCTCACTCAGTGCCTGTGTCCTCCCCATCTTCTCCATTTCCACTATAGGGGTTGATCTCATCCCTCCTGTGGTGACTCTAAGTGCTTGATTTTGCACCTTGTCCAGCTCTTGTAGTGTGGTTTTTGATGCTGAACACCACGCAGTTGACCCATATTCCAGGTGTGGTCGTATGCTCTGTTGGTAAACTTTGCTAAGTATTTTCGTACTGGCTCCCCATGTGGTTCCACTTAGCTTTCTCAGAATGGCTATTTTCCTTCTGGCTTTAGCTACTGATTTGTTGATGTGCTTTCTCCATGTCAGCCTGCCATCAAATGTTACTCCAAGGTATGTTGGTTCTTTATCATCTCTTAGGGGTGTTCCATTTATCTGGATGATCCCTGCCTTTTGTTTTGGAGAGAGGGTAAATAGGGTAGGTGCTGCACTTGTCAGTGTTTATGCTGACACACCATCTATTTGCCCATGCAGCAAATGTATCTACAGCTCTTTGTAGCAATCTGGTGGCCACTGATGCATATTCATTTGTGCTCCATAGAACCAGGTCATCGGCGTACATTGCCGCTTTAATTCCATGCGGTAGGTGAGCAACAAGATCATTGATGAAGATTAGAAAAAGTGTGGGGGACAAGACTCCGCCCTGGGGGACACCGTGATGCAGTAGTACTTTCTTGCTCTTGAGTCCGTCTATCTGTACTCGGGCTCTTCTGTTGTGCAAGTATGCTTTCACCCATTTGTACATTCTTCCATTGACTTTGCAGTTTCTCAGTTTCTTCATCAGACCTTCTTTCCAGACTTTGTCAAAGGCTTTCTTCAGATCTATCCATGCCGCAAGCACCAGCTTCTTCTCTTGGAATGCATCCTCAATTTCTTGAGAGAGGTAGGTTGTCTGATCTTCCGTAGAGTAGCACTGCCTAAAGCCAGCCTGCTGTGGCACAAGGATGTTTTTACTTTCAATGTACCACTGCAGTCTGTGATTGATGATGCGCTCCAGTGTTTTGCAGAGACAGCTGGTGAGGCTAATTGGTCTGTAGCTAGAGGCAATGGAACCATCTTTCCCTGATTTTAGGAGGGGTATCATGATTGCTTCTCTCCAGGCTTGTGGAACACTGCCTAAGGTCCAGCTGTTATTGAAGATCTGCAACAGCTTTGTTTTGGCCTCTGTTCCTAGGTTCCTGATCATTTCATTGGAATACCATCAGCTCCTGGTGACTTTCTCATTTTCAGTTTTGATATGGCTAGCTCCAGTTCGCTGATTGTGATGGATGCCTCCAGAACCTCATGTGCTATTTCCTTCTATCCTGTATGTTGTCGTTTCTCTTGAATCTCTTGTTGTTTCTCTGGACTAATTTTGATATTGTTATCTTGTGCGAATGAGTCCACAAAATGGTCAGCTGCTTGCTTTCTTGTTAAGATTTTTCCATCTTTATGTAGCGCAATTTTTGAGTTTCTCCCTGTGCCCTCATCATTAAGCTGTGTTATTAGCTTCCACAATTTCATTGTGTCTCTTTCAAAGTTCAGAGACTCCGTTTTCTCCTGCCAGCTTTTCCGTCTAGCCTGCAGCTTGGCCCTTTGAAATTTGGCTTTTGCATGCTGGAATTTATTGTGGTGCTCTTGGCTGGGTGTGGCCTCTGCTTGCTTTCTACATACTTCCACATCATTATGCAACTGTTCCAGTTCACTACTCCAGTAGGGTTTATATTGTTTACGGGTTCCTCTTGGTACTGTTTCTTGCGCTGCCTGTAGTATGCATTTCCCAAACTCTTCAACTACTTTATTTATGTCTTTCTCAGTGTTCAGGTTTCTAACCAGTATGCTGGTGCGATGCTTGTACATTGCCCAGTCTGCTTTCTTGTAGTTCCACCTCGAGAGGGTGCTGCTTTCACTTACAAGCTAATTTTCTACGGTTAGAAAGACTGGCTGATGGTCACTGCCACCAAGTTGTTTCCCAACAATTCGTGTAATGTTCCACTCCAGGTCTGTGAATGAAAAGCCAGGTCAGGTGTAGTTGTAGAGTGCCATGATCTCGAGTAGAAAGTATGTGGGTCGGACGGCTTGTTAATCAAGATGAATCTATTCTCATCCTGCCAGTCTTCCAGTCTCTCTCCTCTCTGGTCCATGTGATCATAGCCCCAGCTCTGCGAGTGGCTGTTGAAATCGCCACACACAATCATTTTTTCTTTTAGTGGTAGTGTGTCCAGTGCCTGTGGGCGGTCACTTGGACAGTAGTAATTGATCAGATGTAGGTCTGTATTACCTGTCTTAAGTTTAAGTGTCTGATACTCAGCCCCTTCCATGTAGACTTCGATTTGGGAAGCCATGATGTTATTTTTTACAAGGGTCAGTATCCCACCTTTTCGTCTGTCCTTTCGGTCAGATCGGTAACACTGGTAGCCTCTGATTTTGAAGGCTATATTCTCATTGAGGTGAGTTTCTGGCAAGCAACATATGCTTACTTTTTCTTGGTCCAAGATTTTTTCTAATTCTATTTTTTTGTTGCTGACTCCCTCCGCATTCCAGTGCATTATTTTAAGTCTTCGTTTAGTATGGCCAGTCGTCCTATTCTCATGTCCCCTAGCTCCACAGGACATCTGAGAAGGACCTCCAGTAGTTGGGGTTGGACCCTTTCGAGACATAGGGCCCGGCACTGCACCTGCCTGGGGGTCCAAAGCAGGGTGAGCACCATAACAATTAGCAGTAGTCGACATATTCCATGTTGCGTGATTGCGTGGCATCCTGATTTCTGTGGTGCGCCTCATGGCTGGTTGCCTCCGTCTTCAGCACCTTTCTTTGCTAGAGCAGACTGTGGTCTCACTCGAGTGTAGACGTGTACGCGCGCACACGCCTGTCTGCGCATGCATGTACGTGCATACACATCTAGAGCATACTGGTTATTTTCCGGCGCCAGAGACTCGCCATCGCCCCTTCTCCTGTTAGTTTAAACAGTTCCGCCACGTGAAGGCCAGGAGTTGGACTTTTGCTGCATAGGCTATGTATTCATGAGCCATTGAGGTATTTAAGCAATGTTGGGCGCTCACCCCAACACTGCGCCTCGGCTACATACAGCAACATTTGGAACCCGTTCTAAATTCCTTCAGTCAAACATTTCAGCAATATTGGCTAGAACATTTACCACTGCTGTGATATAAATAACTGTGAAGTCAGCAGCAAGTTTCCCACCAATACTAGACCAAAATTTGAAAGTTGTGCTTGGAAGTTTGGGAACATTAAAATTGGAAACTTACAAAGCACTACAAATCCTATATACACTTCAAGTGTCAGAAGGCTGAAAGTACAAAGAAGAATCCCAATTGTGCTACTTTAGCAATGTGAGAGGGGGGGGAAGGGGGAACATGGATACTAATATGCTGCAACATATGAATGTACATTTCATGGCATTGTACTGTATTGTCAACAATTACAGACCCTACACAGGCTTTGAAGGTTTGGTTGCATTGTTAACCAAACTTAATGTGATTGATTCAAAGAAGTGTTTAGGAAACAACAACAGTGTAGAGAATTTATTTTTTACAATGCCTCATATCTTCATGAAGATTTGATATTGAAATAAAGTAAAACTATATGTCAGTATCTTACATGATGGAGATGCAGAAAGATCTGATGATGAGGAGCTGATACTATATATTCATTTTATCAGAGAAGGGAAAGTGAAGGAGACATTTATTTCTATTGTGCTACTGAAAGATGCAACAAGTGTCGGCTGTTTTAAAGCTCTAGATACCTGTAAATAACATAAATGTTATCCCCGTGATATCTTTGATTGGGCATTCAATAAAGGACATCAGTTCAGTTATCAGTTATCAGTTGGGGTATCTTCGTTGCACTCCGGACATGTCCATAGGTGCTCAGATCCTCCCCCCAGCATATGCATCAGCGTCCGGTGGCTAATAGTGCCAGTTCTGTGCTGGTTGACGAGGCGCTTTGTTTTCCCGATGTACTTCTCGCGTCTGGCTGTGCCGATTCTTACTCCCAGGTCTTTCATCCTGGAAAGCGATGTGGAATCACTGGCGTCAAAATCCTCTGTTCTCGCCATATCTTTAAGGGCGTTAATGACATCGGCACGATCCATGGGCTGGCCATCTACAGGGGGTGCAGAGCCAGCCAATTTATCAGCTCGTTCATTTCCCTCGACTCCCGCATGTCCCGGGACGAAGATGAAGGTGACTTTGCGGACAACAGACTTCCGCAGCGACTCAGTCCACTGTCTACGTACAGATCCAGCTTCGACCTTCTGAATCATGCTCATTGAATCACTTAGTACACACACGTTGGTATAATGCTGTGATTCCAGCCATATGAAAGCCTGTGTAACTGCCATCACCTCCATCGTCATGCTGCTCGTGGTCATAGAGTGGGCACCACTGGATTCTTGAACGGTTCGGCCCGCTGAACGGGCTGTAAATGCCCACGCACTTCTCTGCTGCTTTACAACAGATCCATCTGTATAGATGAGCACTTCGGGGCTATCTGAGTGATCATAGATGAGCGCGTTAACCTCTGCATTGACAGCGGCAGGGTTCTGCTCTCTGCACCGTCTGTCGAGTGTGATAATGCAGGAGAAGGTACACTTAAAAGCTGGAGGCACCGGCACCCATTCCTTGCCGGGGTTGATACTGGTAAGACTGCAGACCTGTCCGACGACATCTTCCGCCCGACCCATCCATGATTTGCCCCTCTTTAGCCTGTCACCCTTTTCTCTGAATACAGCGTCATGCAGAGGGTGCTGCTCATCTGCACTTATTTTTAAGTATGCACGAGCTCTCCAGATCTTGATCCTGTGTTCCATTGTCGGGAAGTCAAGGAGGTATCTCATTGCTACACAGCTGGTGTCTCTCGTGCAGCCCAAAATGATGCGCATGGCTTCGTTTTGTACCTTTTCAAGTCTTCCAATCTGTGTAGGGCTGACAGTGAGGATGGCCAGGGCATACTCGATGCGTGAAAGCACAAGTCCTTGGAACAGAAGTAATAGCAGTCTTTGCTCGATATTGGCAGTCGCCATGACTCTCATTGCTGCCAAACCTTTTCGAGCCTTCGTTATGACATAGTCGACATGATCTTTGAAGGACAGGCTACGATCAAGCCTCACGCCAAGATATGTCATTGACTGGGTTCTACTCAGAATGCTCCCATCCATTCTAACTGCCGGCAGGTCTGTTTTCACAATATGGTTGTTTAGTGAGAACCATGTAACCGTTGCCTTTGCAGGGTTGACAAGGGCATCGGCATCAGCACACCATGAGGAAATTCGATCTAGTTCGCCCTGCATATAGTTGGCAACCGCCTGTCTATCTCGACCCTGTCGATACACGAGGATGTCGTCAACGAATGATAGAGTCCTACCCCTCCCATCCAACTGTTGTTCAGTGATCGGCACCGTATACACGTTGAATAGTACTGGTGACAGTGGTGAACCCTGTGGCAATCCTGGACATATCGTTATCGGCTCAGAAGACCAACTCCCGCATCTTAGCACCACCTTCCTTTGGAGTAGAACTGCAGCTATCCATCGTACAAGGTGAGGGTGCACTTTCAGTCTGAGGAGGGTTTGCATCAAGTGCTCGAAAGATACTCTGTTATAAGCGTCCTCTAAGTCTATGGCGGCCGCACATGTCTCTTCTCTGACCTGAAATCCTTCGTAAACATCTTGAGCAAAGACCGCCACATTCAGCCATGACTCTTTGTTGCGTCTGTATCCTCCAAGTGTGGGCGGGAAGCAGCCGAGCTGTTCCAAGTCCCAAGCAAGTCTGTGTGCTACAATTTTCTCCAGTAGCTTGCCAACAGTATTCTGCATCGTAATGATTCTGTAGCCGCTTATCTTGGAGTGGTCTTTGTTCGGTTTTGGCAGCGGCAGCAAGTAGCTGTGTAGCCATTCTTCTTTGACCTGACCCCTCTGGATACTGGTGTTGAATTCTCTGGCCAGTTCTTCCATGTCATCATCTGATATCACCATTAGGTCACCATATCGGATGCCGTCTGGGCCTGGGGCGGTGTTAGGTGATTTCTTGAGCATTGCACGCAATATGTCAACTGTGATTGTCCATTCTTCGTCTGTCCCGACCCCCTCGCACAACTGAGAGAGTGTTGTTGTGGTCCTATGTCTGGCGGGCTCGTCTTTCTGGTCAGTCTGTTCTATGTAGCGTGCAAGAAGGGCCTTACCTTTATCCGCATCCGACTTTTTCCATGCGAGGTCTGTGCCTTGAAAGTCTGGTATACCCCTACGTTGTGCAGCACCGTTCATGCTCTTGTGGAGGCGCCAGAATGTCGTAAGAGATTGCTCGGAGCACACCTTCCTGCAGAACTCGTCCCATTTGTCGGCCTTGGCCTGTTTGGCGCAGGATTTGAATAAAGTCGTCGTCCTAACGACCTCAGTCTTCAGGTTCGCCAACTCAACCTGTGGCATGTTAGCCTTTCTGGCCTTTTGCCAGTCTTTGACAGCCTGCCTCTTTCCCAGCCACACCTTCTCGACCTCTCCATTCCACCATGGTGGCTGCAGCCATCTTTCTTGTCTCCTACGGGAGGAAGTTAGTTTCCTTCTTCTGATCTTGCTTATGGCGTCTTGACCAGTGGTGTCGTAAGGGAAGGCATTGGTCTTGTTTCTTTGACTCATGGCCCCGTCTTTCTTGATCAGGATGACACAAGGGTAGTGGTCACTATCGTGGTATCCCAGTGTGCCCCACCGGCACCTTGGTGCGATGGTGGGCGACACCAGAGCCAAGTCAATGATGCTGTCAGAGTCGCCTGGTCGAGTGGCCATTCTAGTGACCTTCCCATCATTCAGACAGATTAGGGCAGCAGATGCCAGGGCGTCCTCCAAATCTTCTCCCTGTCTATTGGTGATGCAGTTCCCCCATTGACTGCCTCTGGCATTGAAGTCCCCGCAGTAGATGATATGCCTTTCATCCATATCGAACAAACTCTGCCATTGTCGCACGTCGACCTTCCCATTTCGCGCATAGACGTTAACGATTACAAGCTGCACTGGTGTCATTATTCTTAAAGCCTGCACTTGCAGGGCATCGCTGTTCCAGGCGGACATATCGATCTCAGACACTAGTATGTTGTCGCGGACCAGAATGGCCTGTCCGAGGTGCCGCCTGTTAAAGAAACCCTGAAATCCCGCAACTTTGACTGTTCCGTCGGTGAGCTGTGTTTCTTGCAAGACTACAATATCGTTTCCGTAGAGTAGTTTTTCAAGAATCAATAAAGGACATTTAATGGCTCATTTCAAGATGTAAATTTCTACTTTGTCATAAAATGTTTGTAATTCCACTTCACTACTGTTTGTTTTTGGTACCTACACTTATATAACTTTTGGTTTGACTTTGAATTTGATCATAATAACTATCTGATTTAGTCAAATAACCATTAATTGATTTAGCTGTTTCCTCATACAACATTAGTCCAATTCCTTTTCTGTATGTATCACCTCCTGCAACAAATTATTGTGTGTTAGTCTGTTATTATTTAACCAGACCTGCTCCACCTCATCTCACTCGTGCCCAGGATATCAAACTTCATATTTTTCATTTCTTTTATTACATTATATAACTTTCCTATCTCAACTATGTCCTGACATCCACGTTCCTATTTTAAACTTATCTCGGGAAGATAATGTGGTGGCTTTTCCCTTATCTTCAATATTCACATGAGGGTCTTATACCTCTTGTCGCGAAATGCCGCGTTAACATCCCAGAATATTTTCTCGGTCTCCAAAATTGAGAGGCCAATTTGAGAAAGAATGAATTAATCACACTGCTCCAATGCTATCTAGTCATGAGGTAAGATTATTCACAAAAAGCCTCTAGCCATGACGTAAGCTTGCAGATGGCAAGTAAAATGGGCTGCTTGAGACGGACACAACTAGATAATTAGTCTACACCTTGGAAAACTGCTGACCAAGATGGGCTATGACACCACAGACACATTGGAACCTTCTCACCCAGGTATCCCTGGCTAAATCAACAATGAACTGGGCCGGTGGCTGAATAAAGGAAATTACCTGTAGCCAAGTGGAGAATGTCAGAGATAGTGAAATAAAACCACCCAGGCGTGAACAACATATTGACCCAGGGGGAGATAATAGTCATAGGGCAGTAAACAATGCCAAGGACAGCTGACCACACAGTGGCCTAGGGGCAATTAACCCCATGACAGGGTGGGAACTGAAATTGCACAGACTGGCTGAATCAGTAGTGTGAAAACGACATTGTAATACCAGCCCAACACTTGAATAGAATTAATTACCTGTACGTGGGGCATGAGTACCTAAATCCAGACAGAAAGGTGCCAAGGAGATAATACTGTCTGCTGGACTCGGCTTAAATAAGGGTCCCTAGCCTGTTTCATGTCAGAAAATGTTTGACTTCAGAACAGGTGAGGCAACCAGCTCAGTGTTTTGTAGGCATATGTATGATTCTGATGTTGGTAGACTCCACTAGGAAAGTTAATTCTTAGTAACTAGTCAAGTCTTTTAGATGTATGTACTGATTTTCAGTCTATATCTGATCTAGGTTATCGCAAGAACTATCATTGTCGTAGGTTACTTGAGTGTTCTTTCTAAGTTCTGTGTTCAATATCATTGTGCTTTAAGTGCTACTCTTCTAAGAAGTAGAAACTTATGGAAGACAGATCTTGTCTAGATATACTTGAGGTGTCGTAGCAGATGCTTGCCATTCCTTTCTAAACAAGACTAGTCTCGTTTTGGTGTGTGCATTTTTTGTACAGAATATAGTCAACTGACTATATTTCCTTAATTCTTACCACAGCAGTGGCTAAGTAGGGACTGCTCTGAGTATTGTTTCTATGTCTCATATTTATGTAAACAATATTGTTACTAACTTTGCATAATGCTATTATGTTAAAGTATTGGAGGTTTGATATATTTGACTTGCCGTATGCATCATTTTTGTTATACTTTGGACATGCACTTGACAAACATTTATTTAGTCTGTAACGTATATGGAAACTATGTTTCCCAGTTTGTTGTAGATAAGGATATTACTTACTTTTTTGCATTATACAATGTAGGTAAGAATAGCCTTATATGCCATTTTGTATTCATATACCTTAGGTTTATTTGATGTGATTTGTTATATGGTAACTCACTAAGAATAAATTGTTGTGCTATTGTGTGCGCATGGGCACATTGGCCATTGATTGTGTTGGAAACGGAGGTGTAATGGTACAGACATTACCCACAATCATTATAGGGTATATGGCGCTACACCTTTTCATCGTATAGTGGATGGTAATTCACAGAAGTCTGGCACAGATACTGGTCACGGCTTGTAAGCCCGGATGATCAGGCATTATTGTAATACCATTACCAACCCTGTGAGCTGCTAAACCAACTTTGGACGGGGCGGCTGTACGACACAGAATTTCTGTATTAGCGACATGGACATGGGGCGGCAGAAATGTAATCATTACAGGCGTGTGAGACAATTGAAAAGCCCGTCCCAGACTAAGACAGTAGGAGAGAGATATGGAGGGAGAAGGAGGATGGTGAACGCAGTAGAGCTGGAAGATAAACTTGACCAGACTGGTCATTGTATATGTGTGTGCTAGGATATGTTTTACTTAGGATTGCACTGATGTAGAACTAAATATAACACATTCTTGACTTTCTTTCAAGCTCTCACAAGGAGCACATATGTTATAGATCTCAAAAACGAGTGACGACTAGGTAGAGCCAGGACTGACAGGCATCAGAATACCAGCAAGCTGTTTTTTGTTTCTGCTGGAGAGAGGGGATCTGGACCACAGATCCAGATAGTTCAAGTAACAGTAAAGTTATGTAATGTTTCTCATCACAATATGTTATATGATTTCATCATCCTCATATTGAAAACCATCAGATGTCTATGATTATGATTAGTAAATAATTGTTGTAGTATTGTAACTCACAGTTCTGTCATTATATTAATTCCAATTGTGCATATATGTTGTGTGTGACGTACAAACCTGCTGCCTTGTAGGTAGACTGGGGACAGTCAAAGGCTAGGGAAAGCATCCCGAACAAATGCTTGTCGAAATCGGATGTACTGAGCCACAGGCTTGACAAAGAAGTGCAACGTAACTTTATCATTTCATGATGCCACAGATGAAAATTAATCGTTATGGTGCTAATCCCGTGAAGTCCCATCAGGCGGTGATAGTGCCGGGCCCCCTGCCTCGAGGGGGTCCACCCATGACTACTGGTGGTCACCTTCCCCTGTTCTGTGGAGTCAAGGCACAGAGGAGTAGGTTAAGAGCTATTGACCAAACACCCCGGACACTCAACATACTACAATGGAATGCCGAAGGAGTTTATAACAAGAAAGCCTCCCTAACACAGCGTCTTCATAAAGATAGAATAGATGTGGCATGCATTCAAGAGACACACCTCAACGCCAATCGCACATTTTCAGTCGAGGGATATCAGGCCACACGTTTCGACCGCGAAGGACACAAAGGAGGAGTTGTAATACTTACACGAAATACAATACCTTGCAGCGAAGTATCTGTGATCTCTGACAACCAAACGGAAATTATAGGTGTTGATATAATGATAAAAGGACGTGAAAATAAGAATTTACAATCTGTATAGCCCGGCAGATAAGGATCTTACACTCTCAAACATGAAAATAACTGACACAAATTGCATTGTTGTCGGAGACTTTAATAGCCGTTCAGAAAGATGGGGATACCCAGATACTGACAAAAGAGGAGATGAAGTGAAGGACTGGGAAATAGACTCAAATCTCCATCTACTCAACAAAGCGGATGACACACCGAGCTTCTACTCCAGAAGATGGATTACCACTTCTACTCCAGACTTAGCTTTCTGCACAGGAGACATCCTCCACAAAATCGATCGCCATGTGCTTGACCAATTAGCAGGTAGTGACCACAGACCAATCAAGCTTGTAATAAATATGGAGTATGTTCCACAGGAGCAAAAGCCTTTGCCCCGCTGGAATTACAAACGAGCAGATTGGGACAGATTTGCCATACTAACAGACAAATATTGTGAAAACATAAATACACGATATGGCAACATGAAGCAAATGGTGGAAAGTCTAAACAGAGCAATAATACAGGCGGCCACTGAGTCTATTCCAAGAGGAGCGAGGAAAAATTACAAACCATACTGGACTGAAGAACTACAAATTTTGGAGGACAAAGTTGAAGATGCTAGGAAGACCGCAGAGAGAGAACAAACAACTGAAGCGAACATCTCTCTCAAAGCCATCTCAGCAAAATATAAAAGAACAGTAAATCAAACAACAAGAGATTGTTGGAGGAAAAAAACAGAAAACCTGAATTTTGACAGGGATGGAAACAAACTATGGAAACTAGTGAAAGCCATGAACAATGAAGGACCTAGAAACAAACAAATAACAATTAAACAAGGAAATGCCTTGCTTACAGGAAAAAAGGCTGCAAATGCACTAATGGAACACTATGCCAGTGCAAACCACATTGATATTACAGCCGAACAGAAGAAAGCAATCAAAGATAAACAGATACATCATAGATATACAGAGACAGCAGCAGAATATATGATGGCAAATCTAACAATGGAAGAAATGGAACAGGCAATGAATACCCTAAAAAAGAAGACATCACCAGGAAAGGATGGAATCACAAATGAAATGCTAATAGGACTAGGCACTAAGGCAAAAAAGAAACTACTAGCAGTCCTAAATTACAGCTGGAAGAGGGGAATAGTCCCACAGGCATGGAAGGAAGCTATACTAATACCAGTCCCAAAGAAAGGAAAAGACCTGGAAGAACCAAATGGCTATCGACCTATCTGTCTTCTTAGCTGTGTAGGAAAATTAATGGAACGCATTATCAATGGCAGGCTAACATGGCATCTGGAAGAAAACCAACTCTTAACACCTCACCAAGCAGGATTCAGAAAGTACAGATCCACTGAAGATCAAATAACCTATATAGCTCAGGAAATAGAGGATGCCTTCCAAGAGAAAAAGCACACACTAGCGGTCTGGATAGATTTAGAAAAAGCATTTGATAAAGTATGGAAGGAAGGACTGAAAGTAAAACTGCAAAAAATGCATGTTTGTGGGAAAATGTACAAATGGATCAGCCACTACCTTGAGAACAGAACTGCCAGGACAAAAGTACAAGGACAAACCAGCAAAATGATGCTGTTGGAGCAAAGTGTCCCCCAAGAAGGAGTTCTTTCACCAACATTATTCCTAGCATATATAAACGACATCACGGAAAATTTTCCAGCCAGAGTACACACATCATCCTTTGCAGATGACCTAGCCATATGGACATCTGAAGAATATATTAGTACAGCTAACAGCAGAATACAGCAAGCCCTATTAGCGCTAGAGGACTGGTCAAAATCATGGCTAGTGAAGATAAGTGAGGAGAAAACAACATGCACAGTGTTCTCCCTCTCAAATAAAACTCAGCAACCTAAGCTGGTATTGAATGGAAAAATATTGCGCCATGAAGAAAATCCAAACTATCTAGGAGTCACCTTTGATCGTCGCCTGACATGGAAGACACAGGTTGAGAAAAATCGAACAAGAGCAAGGCAGAGAATGGCAATCATGAAAAAGCTTGCTGGTACAACGTGGGGAGCAGATGAGAAAGTTCTCAAGAAGTTATATACTGGACGGGTGAGGCCAGTACTGGAATATGGCATTGCAGCTTGGGCAACAGCAGCTAAGTCAAACTTTAACAAAATAAGTAGAGTCCAAAATCAAGGAATGCGAATCATAACTGGAAGCCTGAAGACAACGCCTATTAATGAATTAGAAAAGATCACTTGTTTACAACCAATGCAGGATAGAAGAGATAGCAGAGCCCAGCAACAAGCTGAAAAATTTAGAAGATTGACAGACCACCCTATGTATAAAAGGTTTCAGTGGTTTTGGAAAGGGAAGACTGAAGCGTAGCAACTTTGTAGAAACTGCAAAACGAAAGATTAGGGCAGATCCCATACTTAACATATCAACAGTCAAACCCATTTACAATGCAGACAAGTTCCCAGCTTGGAGACAGCAGCAACTGCCTGAGATGATAGAAAACATTCCTGGTATTGAGAAAAAGAACACTCAGCATGAAACCGAAAGAAGAGAAATAACCCTAAACTACATAAAAGAACATTACCCAAGCAGCAATTGGACCCATGCATATACAGATGGATCAGCCAAAAATTCAGTAGAGAATGGAGGAGGAGGAATTCTCCTAAATTTAAAAAATGGAGTGAAAAAAACACATTCAGTGGCAACTGGAAAGTTTTCAAGTAACTTCAAAGCGGAGGTAGAGGCTCTGAAAACTGCAGCAGAAATGCTCTTGATGGAGGAAAATAAAGAGACGCAAATAGCTATCTTTACAGATGCAAAGTCAGCTGTCTCAATACTGAAGAGCAATAACAGCACAGAAATAGCTGACCTAAGAGCAGCACTCCATGGTCTATGCCAGAAATCCAAAAAAGTTGTAATACAGTGGATCCCATCACATTGCAGTATACCTGGAAATGAAGAGGCTGACAGACTGGCAAAAGAGGGCGGACGACTACCACAGCCTGACATAGACATAACCTATAATGAGGCAAAGAGGTTGATAAAAAGCACTTATAGAACCAAATGGGAATCAGAGCATCCAGGCCACCAGAAGGATGATGCATATTACAAACTCGACCGAAGAGAACAAGTAGCAATCTTCAGACTCCGCACAGGACATAACAGGCTGAAATACCACTTGTTCAACAAACTAAAGATAGGAGATACAGATGAATGTAATTGTAGGAACTGGTAAAATGACAGCTAAACATTTGCTGCAAGAGTGCCCAATATATGCAGAACAGAGAAAGATATTTTGGCCCACACCTGCTTCATTCGAGGACAAGCTCTATGGAGATATCAACAAGCTCAAGTCGACTGCAGCTTACTTTAACTGTATTCAGGTTGACATTTAAATGTACATGAAGAAGTATTTAGACTGCCACACTTCATACCACAGGCATGTCGGTTACACAAGCCTCCCAGAGGCATGAAATGGAATATTGCTTGGATAGCAAATCCATTACGTGGAAAGTCCTGAATCGAAAGCTCACTGTGTGGGCTTCATAAAAGGTGGAAAAAGTGTCCTAGTGGCACAAAATGGAATGTTGCTTGGATAGCAAATCCATTACGTGGAAAGTCCGAATCGAAAGCTCACTGTGTGGATGTCATCTGTAAACTGCATTCTTCTGGCTTCTGGAAGAACAGCCTATGGTGAACGGAAGGCCCAATATACGGAAGTGAGGCTAAGCAGCCATGTGCAGGACGTGACGATTCCTTGGGTGAGCCCAGTACCAGAGCGCTGTGTGATGGCTCTGCAATTATGGAAGCCTCCTTGGATGGCGGGGAATGCCCATGGTCTGCCCCTGCCTTCCCTTGAGGGCCGACCAGGATGCCTTTGGCTGTTCTATATGGGCCAGCTGGGATGGGAGATAACACCACAACAGTGAGAGTCTAACGTCCTAAGAAACCCCCGGGAAGGTTAACCCGGTCAACAAATGCCCACAGAAGTCGGATGTGTCGGCCTAACGGCGCAAGAACGCAGCTCTGCTGTAAACAGGCACAACGCAATCACGTCCGAAAAAAAAACTCCGGATGAACGAAGAAGAAGAAGAAGAAGAAGAAGAAGAAGAAGAAGAAGAAGAAGAAGAAGAAGAAGAAGAAGAAGAAGAAGAAGAAGAAGAAGATACAGAACAGTGTAATTATAGAGCAGAAGTAGAAATCAATTTTAGTGAATATGTAATTTAAATATTGAGCACAACCCACTACTGGCAACGCCGATCGCATTCTGGTATGAAACTAAGGCCTATAACTCGAGTATAGTGCTTCCATATTGACGTGGATAGGCCTTAGTTTCATACCAGAATGCGATCGGCGTTGCCAGTAGTGGGTTGTGCTCAATATTTAAATTTCAAATCCCGAAACAACCACATAATCAACGAATATGTAATTATTTAATATTTTTATTTTTTATTATTTAATATCTTAATAGTTAATTAACTGCTGGGACGCAGAGGTGTTTCTAAGGCACCAGGGCCGGGTTATATACAGGCCAAGACCTATTGACGTGTCCTCGTCGAGCGTCCTGGGCAACAGATCCCTTCGGGGTCCTGGCTAAAGTCAGTAGGATTGCCGATTCCTCCGAAGTCGGAGAGTGTCTGCCTGTACGGCGAGGAACAACCAGTCTGCACACCAATAAGCCAGACATGGGACAACGGATACTCACGCAAACCTCAGGTCCTATATGACATCACACTGATGTTGGACAACAGGATGCCTTCATCCGACATTCAGGACTTCGCTTTGGAGCTCAAGCCAACGAACACAAGCAAGCAATTAACTGCTGCTTAATTTATGCAGCAGTTACAAACTTACTTACTTACATTAATGCATGATATTAATCAACAAAAGAAAGCTGTTGCAATGCAGTTAGTACATTAAGACAATATGATACATTTTCATGAATTGTTCTTTCACTAACGACGAACATTTTCATTTTCTCTTCATTGCTCCCAAATCTATCAGCGTCCTATTCTTCTCATTCCATTCTTATGCCTTAATGTAGTCACTGGAGAGTCTTCTCCGTGGTTATATGTTGTGTTTTGTGTATGTATTTGTTTGTAGATGAAGGCTAGTCGCAGCAACATCCTGTACGTTTTAGTAATTTTTTTTCCTGTAAAGCTGGTGTACTTTGTGTTATTTTATTTTTATATTTTTTTAAATAACATTTATAAACTATACTATTGTGCTATATGTATATATCTATTTCTAGGTTATTTTATGATTTATATTTTTCAGTTAAGAATTTTGCATGCAGATATTTGTTACAAAAGAGTTAACATTTATTGATGTAATTTTTTTTATTTATCTTCTCAGGCTGGCAGAATGGTGTAATTAAATTATTCTATATATATTGCAGGCCCTCATATGGACACCGATAGGGAAAAGAAAACGCTGTGTATAGTGAAAAGATCAAGGAAATATAAGTACATTTTCATTTTTTTTGGAGGATCATTAATTGTTAATTAGGTCATGGCACATCCTATCGAAAAATAAATAATACGTCACGTAGGCCTCGCCGCCCCGGACGCAATGATATATGGCACTACGTTGCCCGTTTAAAAATAAACAAGCCATGGTAATAGAGCGCATAATTTATCAGCTTCCAATTTAATGGGCCGCGATTCCGGTATTAAATTACGTCATTAAAAAATTCATAACTCCGCTTAGAATTAACGCACACTCCTAGTTGAGATAAGGTTGGGTTCGTCTTGTCAAGCTGTATCTAACTGGTATGATTTCATAAGTAAACACCAAATTTTTAAATATTGACCAGAATTACTACTAAAAATAATATAACAAGTCTATAATTATAATATTGTATCATTAGCGAGAACCGTCAGTACTGTAAGCATACTTTAACCTGGAGCCATTTTTCCGGCGTGCGGAGAAGGGTTTCGCCGTGTCGACACATCATGGACTATTAACATACACTTTGTATATCTCATTGGATATATGAAAATAACTCGTGACAATAACGAATTACCATCTTCCGGTAAAATGGCCTGTCTAATCATTGTGCATATAGCCGGTGGTTAGATTTGAAATTGTCTTCGAGATAATTTCACTATTTGGCATACCATAAATAATTATAATATTTTTAGTACAAATTATAGATATTTGTTAATTTTAGTTGCATTTTCGAATTGTGCATGCAAAGATACATAAATTTGGAAAGTTTCATTTAAATATATGGATAATTTCTGGTAGAAAAAAAATTATTAGTTTTGGCGGACATGATAAATTCCTCTTTGTGATTGTAAATCCTACATTGTCGGCACGCAATAAAAATTTTTTTTAGTACAAATTATAGATATTCGTTAATTTTAGTTGCATTTTCGAATTGTGCATGCAAAGATACATAAATTTAGAAAGTTTCATTTAAATATATGGATAATTTCTGGTAGAAAAAAAAATTAATTAGTTTTGCGGACATGATAAATTCCTCTTTGTGATTGTAAATCCATTGTCGGCACGCAATAAAAAAATTGTTTAGTACAAATTATAGATATTAGTTAATTTTAGTTGCATTTTCGAATTGTGCATGCAAAGATACATAAATTTGGAAAGTTTCATTTAAATATATGGGTAATTTCTGGTAGAAAAAAATTAATAATTATTTTGCGGACGTGATTAAATTCTCTTTGCGATTGGAAAAATAAATAAATCCTTTTATAAAAATATATGTAACTGTTCTCATTATATAAAGATAATTGATATCATCTCTTATTATTATATGAATGCATGTAATTATTAAATATTAATTTTACATAAATTTATTTAGAATTTGACTGACTATCATGGCAAGGACTGCTGATGATCTCAGATCCCATCTATCTGCGTTCGAAGGATATCCTATAAGTACAGGATACATTGCCCGGCTGCTGGTTGTGGACAATTGTTTTGTACCTGATGTGTTAGGAAAAGTCCAAACCATTGTGGCGACAAATGATCCAGGGAAAGACATATTTTTGCTGACATATTAAATCCCTCTTTGACTTTGCCTTTGGAAATCCAAAATGTCAGCACACGTCTGTGTACAAAATTAACTGTTTTTAGTGCAGGTAATTCACTAATAGACAGGCATTAATTGTAGTTGGATTTTCACATTCTGCATCCAATTCTAAGTATATTTGGAAAGTTTTATTGAAATACAAGCTCAACTTTGGTAGAAATGACCACGACACTTAAAGTTGCATATCTTCGCTTCTAATTGACATACATGCATCATCTTGGTACCATTAGATTCGGTTTCTCAAGGCCTATCTTTTGGTGGTGGTCCCATTAGAAAATACTCAAATTTAAAAATCTGATGGTTCATGCTAGTACTATCATCCATATCCACATGGCAAATGAAATGAACTAGATAGAGGGAGACCTAAAATTACACGGGGAAGACAAACATAATGAGATAAATAAAATGGGGCGGGGGGGGGGGGGGTGGCTGAAAGAGAGAATCAACTTCATCGCACCGGGGTTTATCCCATTTGCTCCGTCTTTTTTGTTTTCCACAGGGCAGTCTCACTGAACTCTCAGTCTCAGAGTCTGCCGAAAGTGAAAGCCTGTCTCCTTTCGGAACGCGAGGCAGGCTGCTTGGCCACTGAGGGCCTTCCCCCCCCCCCCCCCCCCCCCCCGTGATATAGTACGACGATATTCAAACACCATTAACCGATACATGAATGATGGTGTTGTAAGATATTCACAGTACAAAAACTGAGAGTGTGTTTAACTGTTTTTTTTGGGGGGTTTTCGTATAAACACATCCGCCATAATTCCAGACTGCAGAAGGTAAAATAAAAAACTCGGCGATAACACTCCAACGGTCAATGGCTAGCGCGAAGACAATAAATACAACATACGAGAAATAAATGGTGCAGGCATTCATAAGGCACTCACAGAAATACAGCACAGATTGTGAATTGACTTCTTCACGCTGTATCATGTGTTCTTTAAACATTAATATGTATGTGCTAGATTGAACTACGATTCGACGCACACATGCTCAGGTAATCTCATTCACAATGACACTCGTATGCCTACATTATATTTTTCGCGTGAGACATCTTCGTCTCCTTCATGTGCAATCGGATGTCAAACTTGAATTTATTTAAAGAAAACAGCATTCATCTTGAGAGTTTTTGAAGTCTCACCATGTGTCCTTAAATGGAACTTGTGTTCCATTAACAGACGATAGTTTGTTACATTGTGCTTCAAAAAAATCATAATAACTACAACCATGACGGTGGCGAATGTGGCTTATAAGGCCAATTCGCGTTGTAAATGTTCGTCCACAGTGGATGCATGTGAAAACCTGATAATTTCCACCATCATGCATCATCTTACGTCTTTCACGCTCTGTGTGTGCTTTATCTGCAATCATTTTCTCTTTTGTCTTTATTCCATTTCTGATAGTTGCCCTCAATGCTACACGTTCAGGGGCAACTTGCTCCCAGTGCGCATTAATTACCAATGCCTGTATCAATCATGTCCCGCTTACACATATCTTTGTTTTGTAGTAGAGGCCGACCCTGAGATCTCTTACCCATCTGTAATTCACCAACAAAGATGTCTTTTGGTATTCTACCATCGTCCATCACCCTAACATGTCCTATCCATCTAAGCCTACGAAGACTGAGCATGGAATACACCGTCACACAACCTGATCTTTCCAATACTTCAGTATTTGTGATTTTGTCTTGCCACTTAATACCAAGAATTCTTCGTAGACACCGCATTTGAAAGCTGTTTAAGCATTTCTCTTGGTGTGAGTAAGTTTACCAGGTTTCACTGCCATGAAAATTTTAAACCTAAATTGGTGCAAATGTGATGCTTTTATCTTTATTATTAGCTGAAATAATAATTGTGGTCTATAACATTCTAATATACCCTCGTCTATTGCAGTCGTACGGGATCCTGTGTGTTATGTGGCGTTTAGATTTATGACACCGTCAAGTGACATTGTTTGCGACATTCTTTTCTTCGGTTTACTGTTAAAGAAGGCGACGAAGTGTTGTATTGTTACCGCTCCTTTTTTTTTTGCCTAGGAGATGGATACTTCCATCTCTTGCGTGTAATTTCTGCGCCAGGATGTAGACCAGAAGTTTCCTCTCAAAATTTTCTCCGGTGCTATGGAGTTTCTTGCATCTGGGCGAATCAATCCTGAGTGTTTGTCGTAGTGTGTGGTTTACTGTGGTGTTGTGGCATTTTTCTTTCTTTCTTTCTTTCTTTTTCAAAATGGCGGACCAGCGCGTGTACAAAGGGTTCACAATCTACCGATTCGGTGACGAGGACGACGGTGTAAGAGGCAGGGTGACGGCTGAAGCCAGACGTTTCAAGGGCAAATGTTAACGTCTGGGCCTCAAGAGCACGCGTATTCTATATTGAAATTGTGCCAGGGTGTAAAAAAAACGAGGCTCCATTCTGGTAAGCTTGGCTTACAGGAACGATATTAAAGCGCTTCATGAGGCGAGACTGTGTGCTAATTCACTCCATATAACCGGCTTCAAAGATTTTTTTTACAACAAGCGACACCTGGAAATGGCGATTCTTATTCGTTACAGTATAGTGGCTTCAGAGGTAGACATAACCAGGTGAAATACATGCTGTAAGAGTTCAATCCGGTCAACCATTCGTGTTGATTAATATTTATGCCCGTAACGCGAGGGTGGATTCCAAAGGGTGGCAGTGCTTGAGTGACATATTATGCCAAGAGAAAAATTTCATTTTCTGTTACTATTTCAACGCTAAAGGCAGATCATGGGGAAACATTTCTTCCAACACAAAGGGGGAGGAGCTCGAAGCTGCATTTGAAACCATCGACATTGTCTGTATCAACAGTGGCTGTGTCACTGCCATGGACGATTAACTTTATTGTAGTTTTGCCATGGCGCAAATATTATATATTTGTTTACTGTGCGGTCGCCCTTCTGTGCCGTTTCATTTATATCTAACGATGATGTCGTGATCTCATCACTGTAGACATCTCTACTATTATATTTGATTATAGTTATGCTCTTCCACTCTATACAGTCCATGGCCACTACTGTTAGAACATTACTCCGCATTCCGATAAGAATACAACTCTGACTCGGTTTTTAAACTCTATTCCTCTAAAACATTATACAATGTACATTCTCAATTACATGATCATTTGTTCAACAATGTAACGCTATATATACTCAATCCATTGCCATTGGCACCTTGCCGTCTTGACAGACGATAGTTTGTGCTTTAAAAAGGCATAATAACTTTTAACTATGGCGGTAGCGAGTGTGACTGATAAGGCCAATTTGCGCTGTAAATGTCCGTTCACAGTGGGTGCATGTGAACACGTGGTCATTTCCACCATCATGCACCATCTTACGTCTCAAACGCTTGGTGTGTGACTTTTCTGCAATAATTTTCTCCTTTGACTTTATTCCATTTCTGATATTTGCCCTCCATGCAACACGCAACACGTTCAGCGGCGACTTGCTCCCAATGTGCATTATCAATGCCTGTATCAATCATGTCCCGCTTACACACATCTTTGTATCGTAGTAGAGGCCGACCCTGAGATCTCTTACCCATCTGTAATTCACCAAAAAAGATATCCTTTGGTATTCTACCATCATCCATCCTCTTAAGATGTCCTATCCATCTAAGTCTACGAAGACTGAGCATGGAATAAACTGTCACACAACCTGATCTTTCCAATACTTCAGTATTTGTGATTTTGTCTTGCCACTTAATACCAAGAATTCTTCGCAGACACCGCATATGAAAGCTGTTTAAATTGTTCTCTTGGTGTGAGTAAGTTGTCCAGGTTTCACTGCCATAGAGAAGAGTACTAAGGACACAGGCTTGATAGACAAGGACTTTTATATATATATTTATTATATACTCAATAGTTACTATAATACTCTATTATGATAGCGGCACAATTTCTGGCCAATGCTATGTTCATAACGTGGTGTCCACACTCGACGACAACCACTAGCTGAATGCCCTGTCACCTTCGCCAATCTTGCTTATTCCCTTTGGTGGCAACTCGGCGTGCATTCCGTGGTTTAAGGTCCGCGCTTGTCGCGTACTTTAACGAGCAGCGCCATCTATGTCTTCTTTACATGGTTTGGTCCTTTCTGTTTTGAAATATCCGAAGGCTATCATAACTCTCAGACATAAGGAGATGGAATGGATACAGAATGAAGCTATGCGTATTATTCTTGGATTCACATGAGAAACAGTATGCAGGGCGATGCGCTATCTTCTTTATTTTCCAACCATGCGGGACAGAATAAAGATTTGCCGTGCACGCGCCTACCTCAGAGTCAACGCAAACACAAACATCCACTGCATAACGAGATTAAGAAGGTAAAGGGCAGCCGGTTAAAAAGAGGAAAGTCGTGGATAGGTCAAGCCGAAGACATTCTTCAGCAGATGTGTTCACTTGAGGAATTAGAACCTGGTGAGGAGTGAGTACAAGTGCCAACAGAGTTATGTACGTCCTTTTCAGTTTGCATCAAACTAGACAAAAGATGCAGACAAGAAAATCTGGCCGCTGTTGCGGATTTAGAGGCTTTGATGTTCGAAAATTCTATAGAGGGTGATGCTGTCATTCACACAGATGGGTCGGTCGTTTGACAAGTGAGAAGTTCATGGGCCTTTACGGCCCAGGTCGGAAGGAGTGTTGTGAAGGAAGATTCTGGTGCTTTTGCTTTGACCACAAGTAGCCTAACTATGGAAGTCATGGCAGTAAGTAGTAAAGCAATAACATGGCTCGAGACACAGACATTCACTTGGGCTTGTTTCCTTAGTGACTCAATGAGTATGCTCGGGAAGAAAGAGGCAGACTGGGTCCGGTGAGAGGGGATGCTGTCTCTGGAGCGGTCTCGGCAGGTAAAGATTAGTTTAATTTTCGTACCAGGGCATTCGGGTGTACAAGGAAATGAGCAGGCTGACAGGCTTGCAGATAAGCATACTGTGGAAGGCGGGTGAGCCATGGACCAAGCTGATATTCTGAATGCGCTACAAGAAGCATGTTATTTTGTGAGAACCAAGTGATGAACGCGAATCAACAACCATGGCCAGACTACGAGAACAGCAAGTTAAAAGAAGGGTGGCAAATCAAGAACACTGCGCAGGAAGCCAAAGAAGATTGATTGATTGATTGATTTAGGAACCGACATCACAGCATTCGGGGCATTCCCATAAGCGCTCCGTCCCCATCCTCAGCAGCCAGCGAAGAGTTCCAACACTAATAGTTCCAGTAGCAATCTGATTATATGCCCGTCTCGCCTTTCCTCTGAGCGTCAGCCAAATCCCCTCGTCACACCTCGCTGCCTCATTCTTACCAGACTATGGTGATCCATTTGCTCCTCTGAGGTGGACACGTGCTCCCACAAGGCCGCAACCACGCCTGCCTTGTCATGCATCAATACTCCACCAAGTTTTGCCGAGCTAGCCAATCTGTCCGCTTGTTCATTCCCCAGCACACCGGCATGCCCCGAAGAAAAGATCCAGGTGATGCTTGCTACCCGTGACCTCCGAAGCGAAGCAAGCCACTCTGTACGAAGCCTGCCTGTCCTCACCCTCCTCAGCATGCTTTCTGAGTCAGTTACGATCACAATGTGTATATGTATCGTGTTCTCCGTCCAGCGGAAAGTACACTGACCGCCCCACCTCCATTCTTAAGCTAGATGTTGTGGTATAATATGCCAGGCTTTCCTGCACCAAACGTCGACCATTAGCTTTTGATAAGCATCCCCAGGCACTTCTCCTACCTCTCAACACCGAACCATCCGTGAAGATAATCACATCACCCGAGCGAGCATTATCCTGAATTAGTTGCTGGATTTCCACTTCCGTGGCCCCTGCTAGCCACTCCCTGCACTCCAGGCTCAATGTGATTATAACTCTGCACAAGTCTGACTGCTCCGCTGGCACTCTGACCCTCTCCTCTCCTCGCCTAATGTTCTCCAAGGGGCTAAAGAATATTAATTAACCAACACAGAACTGGTGTCGTTAGCCGCTACACGCTGTGGGATTTACTGAGGAGGGGATCCGAGCACTTATGGACTGAATGTTTCGATGTGCAATGAGGATGATCTGCTAGCTAGCTAGCTAACTAACTAACTAACTAACTACAATGGCACCTTTCCGTCTTGACAGACGTTAGTTTGGTACATTGTGCTTAAAAAAGACTTAATAACTACGACCCGTAGCGGTGGCGCGTGTGGCTGATAAGGCCAATTCGTGCTGCAAATGTTTGTCCACAACGGATGCATGTGAAAACATGGTAATTTCCACCATCACGCACCATCTTCCCATCTCTCACGCTCTGTGTATGCTTTATCTGCAATCATTTTCTGCTAACCAACCAACCCACCACCTACCTACCTACCTACCTAGTTAACTAACTAACTAACTGACATCGTCAAGTGAGTGTTTCTTACAGATTTCATAGTTCTGCTATGATTCAATGTTAGTTTCTGGCAGATTTGCTAGTTCTGTGATGCCTCAATGTTTGTGTCTTAGTTATGATCTAGATTTTTGTTTGTGAAAGTTTTACCAAACTGCTGTTAATGAAGCTATTGGCTATTGTAACGCATTCAAGGAATGACCTTACCTATCCAATAGATAGCTTCTTTTGAACTGTCTTGTCTGCTTTCCGTGATGTAGCTAGCTATTAAAAAAAAAAAAATAATAATAATAATAATAATAATAATAACAACCATTATTTGCCTTGATTTAATTCCACAAGAAGCCTTGTAGGAACCTAATGTGGGTACATGACGTTTTAGGACCACCGCATTATTCAGGCCTTAGTGTCCAGAGGGATAGGTGGACACTCAATGTATTTATCTATTCAGACCTGTAATAGTAGCATATGGAAGTTGTATTAAGAGAGTTAAATGTGGAATTTGATTGGTTTGACATCAAGCAAGGAGTCGGTCATGGTTGTGTGCTATAACCCTATTATTTGTTTAACCTGTATGCCAAAAATATAATGAGAAATGTCAGAGATGTTATAACCAGGGAGAAATATGATGTCCTAAATATCTGTGGTCATGAAATAACAGAGATTCGATATGCTGATGATACAGTATTGCGATCCACGTCACAGAATGGTATCGAAAACCTAATAACCTCACCCCAAAGAAATAGCGAAAATCACAACTTATATCTTAACATAGCAAAATCAAAGATAATGCATACAGATAAAACTACTATGGTGAAAGAAATATATGTTAATGAGGAAAGATTGGAGGTGGTGGAAAAGTTTGAATATCTTGGGTCATTGTGTACCAACAATGGTGGCACAATGACTGAAATTAAACGACGTCTATCATTTGCTCTTCAAAGACTAAAGCAACTGAATAAATTATGGAATGGGACAGATAGAACTACAAACATTAGATTTTTAATAGCATGCATCATTCCCATTGCAACATACGCCTGTGAGACCTGGACACTTACTAAACAAGCTGAGCAATGCATAAATGCCTTTGAATATAATTTTTATAGACGAGTTCTAAGAATATCTTGGTTGAAGAACAGAACAAATGCATCCATACTTCAAGAGCTAACTATTGAAGAGGGTTGGCTATTAAAGACGATAACAAAAACAAAGAAACTTGAAATATTATAGTGACTTGAAGCGTCATGAAAGTTTGGAGAGAAGAATAATGGAGGGATATATGCCCGGGAAGAGAGGAAGAGGAAGGCCGAAGAGAAGACGGGTGCAGGATGTGGCGGATGATCTCCAGATGGGTGCATTGGATGCGGGGCATCTTGCTTATGATTGAGAGGTTTTCCGGAAGGTTGTTATGGGAGCCAGGTTCTGCAAAGGACATTCTACTGCATAGGCCATTCTTGTGCAAACAGAAGGACAAGATAGTAATTTAAAGTTACCATGGTAAACAAGTGATATTACTGTGCTAACATGTGTGTATTTCAGCTTGAATGATGCATCTAGTTATTTTACTCTATGTTGCGTGACATCTGCAGTATGTACCTGACGAGATGCAGAGAAATATGCCAGGCAATAAATCGTACATTCTATGGTTTGTGTCTTCGTTATTCAAATTCACTACGGGAAAACATTGTTTTGATTTTAAATGTAGAATAGCCCCCCCCCCCCTCCCTCCCCCCAATGTGTCACCACCTTGCCGCGGTGGGGATTATATGTCCCAATGACCCCAAGAGCTAAGCCAAACGAAGCACAGCTATGTGTCGGACAGGACTTGGGTTATGGGCCAGACTAAGAGAGACACAACCTGCTGCTCTGCAGGTAGACTGAGGATAGCAGTCAAAAGTAAAAATCAGGCGCACGAAGGCAGAAATCTTGGTTGAGACACATACTCTAAGGCTCTCAGCTGAGGGATATGGCTGACGTCTCTAAGCTATAAACTCTCGGATGTGAGAGCCGAGCTGATACTCACCTACCGAAACATGGAGGTGAGATTGCTGATCATGCTACATGCCCAGTTCAGTTTCCTGTTCGAAGGCTCTCAGCTGGGGGATATGAGAGATCCCTGGATGAGAGGGCCTAGTCGTTACTTGCTCTCTGATGCATGGATGTAAGGTGCTGAGCCGACAGCACATGTAGCATACTGCCTGAGCGGTGCTTAAGGTGGCTAATGGCAAAGCGGTCTAGTCGCACGAAGTGGTCACGATGAAAGTCTGTATCTATACTCATAGAGTGAGCGTAGTCAAAGGTGGAAAAAGTCTCAAAAACACGAAATGGAACGCTTGGCTAGCGAATCCATCACGTGGTAGTCCGAAGCGAAAGCTTGATGAGTGGATGTCGTCCGCTGACTGTCCGTCCCTGGTTTGTGTGGCAAAACGAAATGTGTAACAGTATTGGGTATTATTAGGATCTAGTGGGAAACACAGATACAGCACGATTGAGCATTGAGACTGAAAGGGGGAGAGATGCTCAATCGTGACGTATTGGGTTGGTATGGGTAGTTGGGACCCAGCATTCGACCTGAGTGGAGTCCAACCTGAAACCTTTGTCATCTATGAAAGAATAAACCACTTTATACTTGATCACCTGGCCTTCGTCTTATTACACACTGTTATAAGAGGCGAAATGGAGCCACTTGACCAGGATGCGAACCTGAGGATGAGAAAAACAAAACAATGCAAAGCCAGGATTGAATAACGTCGCGGAAAGGTTCAAGAACTAAACAAACAAACAAAATACTAGCGGCACGTGAAAGAACAATTATTTGAACCTGATAACAGCCGCACCAAAAGATGGCCAGTAAGTTGTAAATATTAGTAATATCTGAATACAGAGGCCAAAAGCTCGCCCAGGAGTGGTCCTTTGTAAGTCTTTTTTAAGACTTCAGATAACGGTCAAAGTAGTAACTAAGAAGTTTGTTATACCAGCCGTTTTGCAGAGTTCACAGTGAAGGAAGTTTGTATGGCCGCCCTTCTGCAGTTTGATTGTTAGCAACAGGCTTAACATGGACTGAAATTTTGCGTTGCAAGAGACATCAAAGCCGCTGCCTTACATCGTTTTGATTGACCAGGAGTGATCCTATCCTGAGAGTTTGGGCAAACCAGCAATTTAAGTTGCTCAAAGTTAAAGAGCTAATCAGGAGTTGTCAGGACAGCATGATCGTTGATCGGGCCATAAATTCTTAAAACACTCAATTATCGCTAGGCCTCGGCTGATCCTGATAATTTTTTGGGGCCTCGTTATTACTAAGACCCTATCAAGACATCGATGATGTACCCCACCCGGGGTGAAGACAAAGACTAACAAGCTGGTCGGGACCCAACCAGGGGTTGAAGATTTTCTGGCAGCCCATGAGAAGTGACCTGAGAGGAAGAGACAGGCTACCTAAACTCCGCTACCTAAACTCAGATACCTGA
The DNA here is from genome assembly GCA_014155875.1 of Cepaea nemoralis. Lineage (NCBI taxonomy): Eukaryota > Metazoa > Mollusca > Gastropoda > Stylommatophora > Helicidae > Cepaea > Cepaea nemoralis. Next base: position 248,008 of record JACEFZ010007333.1, on the reverse strand, counting down.
ATTATGCGACTGATGGACAGCTGATGCAGGCTCCGAGTGTTCGAATATGACGGCGAGTCGAAGAAAGTGATTCCTTGAACAACGAAACAGATTCAGGGTAAAATTCTGTGTTATATAAACATAGTAATTAACTGAACAATTTTATAAAATAAGGGAATTGTGCTCTGGCGTGAATTATATAGTTGGTTTAGATAAGTACGACTGTGAAATTGATTTGGTGATATTTCAGTATAACAGTTCCATCACAGCACAGTGGAGAAACAGTCATAAATTCGGCTGAGTCCAAGAATATATAGAAGAAAAAAACAATAGGTCGCCTTCCTTAAATTAGAAAATTGAAATTGTGTAGTTCTTTCTTTGCGTTGTTTTAGTATTTTTCAGCATAGCGGAACAGGACACCTCAGCACATCTTCTTTAAATTAGGAAATTGAAATTGTGTGTTTTTTTTTCTTTGCTTTGTTTTAGTATTTTTTCAGCATGGCGGAACAGGACACCTTAGCACAGGTTTAGCTCTGTTTAGGAATATTTCAGCAGAGCAGATTCATCACGACACAGTTGAGAATTATTTCGGCTGAGATAGCATAAAGAGTAAAAATGTACCTGAGCAGAGACTTAGGACGCGTGACCGCATGGTTAGAAGAGTTAAAGGAGGCAGTCAGCGAGGTAGAATGTTTTGTACGCTGGTTACAGAGTAATGTAAGAGGAGGTAATGAGATAAAAAGGAACAACAAGAATAACCAAGGACAGCCACTAATTAATGAAAATAGAGGGCAGTATAGAAGCATTTATGAAAATCCAAAGATGACTAGGGTCAAGAGCTGGTATAATGATCAGAGATACAGAAATGGGCATGAGAAAGACTGTTATAGGAGTTGGCCATCCTATACTGTAAGCGCTAGAAAAAAACGTGACGAATGGTTTGAAAAAAGACAAAGACAATATTTAAACTCAGGTGTAAGAGACAGAGTTGAACCTGTAAATAAAATACAGACTAATCCTAAAATGGTTGCGAATGTGACTAGTGGACAGGAAAAGAAGACGACGGTGTTAGTAAAGAAAAGAAATAGAGAGACACAGACACAAGCAGGTAATACGATAGAAAGTAGTACGCAGACTCAGGTACAATCAGTCAGCAAGATAACAAAGGGAACTCAAACGGATGTAATAGAGACTCAGTCAAAACCAACTCATTTGACTAAGAGAGACAAGGTTGAAGTTAGGAAAGATGGACAGACAAGGACCAAGGACAAAAGGAAGTCAATGAAGAAAAGTGTTAGTGTGGTTGTAAATAGAGGTAGTACCATGTCAACTTCTTCAGCAATAGACAAGAAACTAATTCCCAAATGGTGTAGGAATATTAGCTGTCAGAATTCAAGTTATGGAGAAGATATTCCTACAGCCGAATATTATAGTGATGCTGAAACAGATATTATTACTGATGATTCGGAAAATGAGAGTGTTACACTACGGGCAGGTCCTGAATCGAGGCGTGATGTTCCATCATATGGAGTAGTTGCTAGTAGACAGACGGACAGAGTTTTGGGTAGTGACTCTTTGAAACAAAATACTGGTTTGTATGACAAGACAGTAGGGAAGGCTAAGGGACGAAGACCGAGAAAGAGAAAGAAAGTCAGACGTTTTAGGGACGACTATAGGAATAGAGCAGACGTGTTTGCAGTAAACTATAGTGAGTCTGATGAGGGAACTATTATTAGTGTGTCATCTGAGGACGAGATGGGAAGGTATAAACGTTACATAAGGTACACGGAAAACAGTGAACAGACTGACGCAAATAAAGGATATAGAAAGAACTCATTTAAGAAAAAGTATAGTGGTAGACAGTTAGCGGGAATTTATTCAACAACAGAAAGTGACTTAAGTAAAATAGAAGACCTTAGGACCTTAAGACCTGAGTACTTTAGTAAGTTGACAACAGATAGTGAAGATGACATTATAAGTGAAAGACGGGTTAATGTATTGAGAGACAGTGAAGTGTTCAACTTGGACACACTATATGACTAAAATAGGGTAGATTCAGGACAGAGTTAGTAGAGGGTGAATGTTCGTATTAGACTCAGAGCTGTGACGTGATGTCCGAGATAGTTTTATTTGTTGGTTTGGGAAGAAAGAATAGTATTGTTGACAGATGAACCGAGAATGTCTGGTGAGGAGATATAGATTGAGGAAGGTACTGAGTATCCTGTGTGTAAAATAGCCAGTTGAACGTGTGAATATAAGACTGTAGTAGTTACGTCGTGCTTGCGGAGAAAGAAGAAAGTTGTTGTGTGTGGAGAAGTATAGAATGATAGTTATGAAATTAGGGATCTGTTGGAATGAGGTTTGTTTTAAGAGATAGTAGATAGTGCTGTGAAAACACTATAAGTTGCGAGATTGTCATGTATAGGGTCTGACCTTCGTATAGAAGTAGAGATATAAGAAAGCAGTGAATTGAGAGAGTCCTCTGGAATAATTCGTCTAGTTGTGCGGTGTTCGTACGTGAGTATAACTATAGTCGAACAGTTGTTCGTCGTAAGGAAGGAAGTAGGAGAGAGGTGTGATGACGTCCCCTAAGTGAAAGTACATAGATAAAATATAAGAGTGGCGTTAACATGTCTTGTGTCAAGGTGTTTCGAGGAGATCAATACGTGTAGATTCTGGTGAATGATTGCTAGAATGTGGAATTGGCGTCTAAATGGTTCGGTTTTGAAGTAATAGTGTAGACACGTTAGGTTGTCGTGATGCGAGAGTAGTCGTGAGATGAGAGCGAGGTGGTGTATCATTGTCCGTGTGAGTATGAGAAGAGTGATTGATAAGTCCAGAGAATTGAATAGCCTTGTTACACCTGTTGTCAATATCAATTGTTTCGTTTCGTTTGTTCTTCTTTAGCTATAGTCGTCGCCTCTGTTTTGTTTGTGCTGTGATGTCTTTTGTTTGGAATGTGTGATCTTAGAAGGAAATTATAGAAGTCGTATGACAGGTTGACAGGAAAGAGAGTTAATATTCTGACTGACGTTTCACAAAACATCTTTAGTATTCTTGACAGGAACAGGTCGAAGCAGGAGTGCCTAATACGGAGATGTGAGAAAAATGAGGTCCGTTGTCAGTTATCAGGACATGAGTTGCTGTTCTGAAAGGAATCCTGATAAATAGGAGTGAAAGATACGAAGATAAACAAGGTGAGGTAAATGAAAATTAGAAAGGGTGTTCCGACTGGTTTGACTGTCGTCACGATGTGAAAAGAATAGGAGAGACTTGAGGTAATGGTGCTGAGATACAGAAAGTACTGATGCAAAAGATATTAATTGCTTCGGATAGACGAGAAATTTAAAAGTTGAATTAGTTATCAAGACAGGAAGTAGATGTATTGGTGATAAGTCTATAGTAAATAGACAAAGTTTTGTTGGACGTAGGAGGATGAAGATACTGTAGTTAACAGTAGTGATTAAGAAGTTTGGTACAAAGCCAAGGGAAACAATTGGTGTATCGAGCCACAGGTACAGTTTATATTGACGGCTGGTACATTGAGATGACATTGGAATAATCCCCACATAATGGAATAAATGTGTCGACCTGTAGTTTACAGTGCTGGATTAAGAGGATATTTTGGATGTGATGACGTATTAGGAGTGAGGCTGGAACAAGATAGAAAATTGTGAGGGGAGATAATCAATGTTTGTCTTCCAGAAAAAGGAACGGTCAGTTGTTGAGTAGTGATTTTTGGTTGAGGGGAACAAGTGTGGTTCCGCATTATGATGATCTGTAGATAACAGATAGATATTTGTATATATGTATATACGTATTTTGGCATTAATGCTTGGTATTGAGTTGTTTTGACTTGGCTAAATAGATAGGTGTTACATTGGTTAGCAAAGGAGGACCAATGCTGATGGGTCACCTTACGTGGTTAATTCTAAGAGAATTATATTTTTTTTTGAAAAACCTTCCCTTTAGCGAGAAGACAGTTAGTATTTATTGTAATTGAGCTTACAATGCCTCATATATATAAAGTTTAATTTTGCTTGATTTGGTCCTGTAAAATGATTGTAATTATTTTAGAGTAGGGTTATTGTGTCCTTAGACTTTCATCTGTAAACTACTGGTCCGTAAAAGAGACCAGTAGTATTAGGTAACAATAGAATAGGATGTATGTTGTATCATCATCACCATCAGTCACCATTCATCATCATCATACCTTTAGTTGAGTTGAGGGGAAACAAACATAAATGATTGTTACAAAAAATTTGGGGGGGTTTGATGTCCTGTTGTGATTTTGATTTCGCTGTTTTGTGTGTTAAATAGTAATTAATTAAGTTATGTTTAAATTATAGGGTTTTTGTCGAGAATAAAGACAATACAGGGGGCTGTAATTAGGACCCTTCGTTCAGAAAGTTATAATAAACTACTGTGAGCTAATAGAGAGACACATTCTCTTTGTGAAGAATAACTTCATGGGTGTATATTACTGGGATAATCAGCATAGTGAGGTTGATGGGCTTATGAAGAAGTAGGAAACATATACCGGGGATGGTTATGGGAAAGGTTAGAGATACACTAAAGTAAGCATTAATTAGAAAAATATGGGATTAGAAACCACATGGGAGAAGAAAAGATTAATGAATATATTCAGTGGGGTAAAGCTGAGAAAAGTTTTGAACATAGTTTCCGGGGGTTCAGAAGAACCATGATATACACGAGGTTGCTGGGTTATAGAAGAATGGGAAAATTGCCCCAGATGAAGAGTAAAACATGAATTGGATCCATGTTTGACTAGACACTGTAGATAACAGTACAATAATAAACGGGAGTAAATGAGAAATGAACATGAGGGAGACATAAGGACATGGAGAGTTTGTGGGTCAGTAATAGTTGATTGCAAGCAGTCACAGACATGACTGGTTATTTTGGCTGCTGGGGCTTACGGCTTGAATTATGAATTGGAAGATTTTAGAGAGGCATTGGGTTACATGGCCTGGGCAGGATGTAAGTGTTTATCCCTTTGGGAGTATTAAGCTTCTGAGATAGAATAATAAGTGGGTTGCTAGAGGAATGGTCAGATTACGATGTTGTGTTTGTTGATTGACATTCCGAAGTTACTGGTGTCTGTAATAAATAGACATTTAAGGGGAGGTTTCAAAGTTACTGGGTTGCTGATAACGGCATAACTGGAGGTTTTAGTAGATATGCCCATAAGAAATGGTCATTATAACTGAGGTATAAGGGAAGATTAGCTATGCGGTTATGAGAGGTGGTATGTTGGAGGAGGTCTTAAGGGATAACAGACCTTTTTAATTGTGTCCTCGACATGTGTTCTGTGGTTAACAGTAAAATATGAGGTTGAGGTTAAGTAGTAGTGTCTGTATATAGACAATGGGATGTGGATAATGTTTTTGATGCTGTAGATAGCAGCGTAAACGTTTACCATAATGAGTGGTAAAGGTGTCTGATGTAGCTGAGTGTGGTTTTTAGACTTTATTACATAAAGTCTCAAATGACATAGGAGGGTAAAGGAGTATGGTTTGGAAAAGGGGGTGTGTGATGTAGCTGAATGTGGTTTTTGTGTGGAAGAGTTCTACTGCTTCTTTTAAATACCGGTGGCCACCGATTCTTTGTCTTCCTATCGTATGAAAGTGATTTCAGGTTAGTTGAAAGTGGGGAATTAGTAGTGTTGGTGATAAGAATAAGGAGTTGGTATCAGCGTTTGAAGTAGAAAGCGGATTGCTTATTGAAGTGGAGAAGGAGTATTTAAGAAGACGATGTATTATATAAAGTTGAATTTGAAATGTTATATGTAAATATGTTATGTTTGGTTGAAGGACCAAGAACGAAGAAGAAGGGGGTTGACTATATAGCAGGGGAAAAAGTAAAGAAATTAAATGTTCATTTAAGTTAGAGTTGGTTTGGGGAAGATTAGAGGAACTGGGAGAAGTAAGGAAAAAGGGGGAATAGAGTAAGGGGATTAGGAGTAAAGATTTTTCCTTTATAAGGAAAATTCTTTAAGTAACATGGGGAGGTGTAACAGTATTGGGTATTATTAGGATCTAGTGGGAAACACAGATACAGCACGATTGAGCATTGAGACTGAAAGGGGGAGAGATGCTCAATCGTGACGTATTGGGTTGGTATGGGCAGTTGGGACCCAGCATTCAGTCTGAGTGGAGTCCAACCTAAAACCTTTGTCATCTATGAAAGAATAAACCACTTTATACTTGATCACTGGCCTTGTTAATATCTGTTCACACTGTGACAAATGCCCAATACATGGAAGTGAGGAATAAAAGCAGCCATGAGCTATGTGTCGGCTCTGCATTTATGGAAGCCTCCTTGGACAGCGAGGAATGCCCATGGTATGCCCTTGAGGGTTGACCGTGATGTCTTTGACCGTCCTACCTTGACCAGCTGAGATGTGGGCAACACCACAGCAGTAAAAGTCTAATGTCTCTCGAAACCCCTGGAAGGCAAACCCATAAAAACATCCGCTGAAATCGAATGTGCTGGCCTACGGGTGCAAATAAATCAGGCTCAACGCATAAACGTCCGAGTGAAATGTCTTTCGTGGTCGGAACAGCTCTGACTAACTAATCTTCCGAATGTCCTTCACGTTCGGAACAGCTCTGACTAGCTAATTTCCGATTGTCCCTAGTGCTAGGAACAGCTCTGACTACTTAGCTTTCCGAATGCTCCTTGTGTCCGGAACAGCTCTGACTAGCTATTTTTCCGAATGTCCATCGTGCCCGGAACAGCTCTGACTATATTGTCCTCAGGGCACAACGACAAGCACATGTCCGAACCGAAAACTCGCTGAGTGGATACTGTCAGCAGACTGGTCTGGTGTGTGCGGGAACGGCCCGTGGTGAACGAAATGCTCAATACATTGAAGTGAGGAAGTAAAGCAGACATGAGCAGGACGTGATGATTCCCTCGGCGAGCCCAGCACCAGGGCGCTATGTGTCAGCTCTGCAACTATGGAAGCCACCCAGGATGGCGGAAAATGCCATGGACTGTCCCTACCTTCCCTTAAGGGATGACAGTGAAGTCTTCTGTCGTTCCAACTTGACCAGCTAGGATGCGGACAGTACCACAAAAGTGAGTCTGCCATGAATGCTAACCTGGTCACAAATGCATGCAAAAGTCAGATGAGTTGGCCCAAGACTTTCATAACAACACACCGCAATCACATCTGGAAAAAAAAAAACCCCACTGCGGATGAACGCAAAGAAGAAGAAGAAATGTGGAATAGCCTAAGCAAAAGCATCATTTCAGAAGATGAATAATATTCTCTTCAATTTATCCTTGTCAGTCGAGGCGAGGACAAGAGTTCTTCAGAGTATATTACCAAATCCTGATGTACGGAAGCGAATCATGCACAGTTAGCAGACAGGAGAGGAATTATGTGGAAGCTTCGGAGAAGTGGTTGTATTGAACAATTATCATGAAACAATGGAAGCTTCGGAGAAGTGGTTGTATAGAACAATTATCATGAAACAATGGAAGCTTCGGAGAAGTGGTTGCATAGAACAATTATCATGAAACAATCGACCTATAGAAAGACCAGCGAAGATATTTTGAAAGAATTTAAATCACCAAGATTACCGATTACTTACATCAAAAAAAAAAAAAAAAAGACAGTCCATATTCTTTTGGTTTGTCGCGAGAAGGGGAAAGCTAGAGTATATCCTTACAATGAAAAAGATGGATAGGAGAAGAGGAGGGAGGAACAAAGAGAGAAGATGCTAGAATGGATGAACATCAGTTTCAAAAATGAAAGCAGCACATGACTCAGAAGGTTGTGGGCAGACATTGTCACAACGCTAAATGGCATGGGCTGTAAACAGAAGATGGTAATCACTAGAGAAAGCAAAGAATAGTAACACTGTAACCTTTCATGCATATCATAAGAGGCGGCTAAAAATGGCTTTACTTGGGGATAGGAAAGTAGAATAATAGGGTCGCTATCCACCGCAATTTGGAGGAATATGTTTCCACTATATTTTTACTAGCTTTCGATCGTGCTCTTCATTTTGAAATCTATATATAGATTATGTATTAGTTTCTTGTACTGGCTGGGCGTTGTCTCAATGAGTAAGAGGTGTGTTCTTTTGGGGTACAATATAAAGTATAATATTGAAACAACAAAACAACTAACAAAGGAACGATAAAAGAGGTATAAAATGTTTAATAAAGGGAAGACATAGACAGAATTCATATATAATGAACATAAATGAAAATGATATGTAAGCATACAATACACTGAACATTAAAAGATATTTAAAAAGAAACAGTAAATTAAATTATGAAAGGTTTATTGATACATTATCAGGTCTGACCTGTCTCTTAATGTAGAAATAAGAGATTGAAACTCTGCATTGCTCATAAGTAACGACATCTGGACCATGTGTTTTTAAAAATACCCATATCTGTAACCTCCTCCAGCCTGCTGGGTTGTGAGTATATCCAAGCATATATTTTGTCTAATTTGTTATGAGGCTTAGTCAGACCTTTGTTTCTGGTTTCAGTGTAGGAGCCGAAACAATGGTACATTTACAGTAATGTGAAAACAGCCCCTCACTCTCATACTCTAGCTGAAACAGACCAGGGATCTGTTTCTCGTATAATTTGATACCTTCAAAGTCCTGACAGTTACGTGTATGTACTTGATGGGCAGAACACAATTCATCAGAAAACCACTGATTATAGGATCTAGTGAACTATTCTTGTAGGTTAGGTTCAACAACATCAGAGAGTAAATCAGCACTAAGAGCCAAGTAGAGTGAATCAGTGTCCATTTCAGTGAGCTGTTAATCAAATCTAGACACACATTTCTAAAAAAAGAATCATAGTAGAAGGGCGACATCCATAACCTGGCATATTGGTACACAAAGAAGCATATCTGGAAGGGGAGATCACAAGAGTTTTCTTTTTTTAACATTTCTAGCTGGAAAATATCGTTGGTAACGGTGGTCCTGTTTCTAAAGCGGGGGTTATTGATTAATTTTCTCATATTTCCCTCAAGACAGTACGTGCATCTGTGTGTTTTGATTTATTAATTAGTATCTTTCCATAAGCTACATTACCTAGAAGTTTCATGGTTTCCACTATAATAGTCTTGGTGTGATTTATGTCACCCTCTCGTTTGACGTTAGACACTGTCTCTCTAAATTGTTTAAAACATCTAATAGGTCAGTACGCATGTGCTAGATACCATCTTATGAGTGGTGTGAAAACTACTAGTTTCTTCTACTGTAACTTCCAATCAAGGTACATCACGGAGTAGTCAGTAGCTTATTGCTTATTGTGTATTCTTTTATAAAAGCGCCTATATCAACTTCCGTGGTTTTGAAAACTGGAGACATCTCAGCAAAATACTCTTTCATGGCATCTGATACATAAATGTCACATCAATTAAACCGAAAATTCGTTTATCAACTACAGCCTTGAGGATCTGTTTTTCAGTCAAGGAATCCCAGGGAATTTTGATGGCGGAAAGTTCTCCTCGAGGAACAGCTTGATTGTCAAATCAATTTTATTAAATTTCAGCAAGTGTCACTCACAAATAACATTAACAGACGCAAAGTACTTTTACTTGTGAAAATTATGTGATCTACACCCATCCTCTCTATTTAAAAAAAAAAGGGAAATATGCTGTTTACCATGAAGACCCAAAGATACAAAGGATTAGCTTCAAAGCTGTATGATGTCGATGGAATATAACTGACAATATTTTCCTTTATCATTTTGTGTAAATTATTGTTTTTCTCTCTATAGTGTTAAATATATAGTGTAATGTAATTCCAGGAACAGAAATCGACAGTTTGCACATTCCAGTTCCCAATTCGGCCTAAAAGACGACGTGACATTCCAGCCCACTTAAAACGGGGACTGAATCTTTGATACTGTACCATTCAAGGAAGTATTTTAGTGTAGACATGTGATTATCTTTCCAGACTAAATGACAAAACGTATATTCTGCCTCGGAAATGTTGCAGTGTTTCTTAACATGGGGTAGAATTTTGTATACATGTGTTTGCAGTCTATTGTGTCCTGTTCTGAGGCGCAGAATGACTTGCTCTGGTCTGTCCATAATATGGTAGTCATCTTGAGCAGGTGTTGGTGACTTTCTGACTGATTTTATGATGTCAGTTTTTTTTACTATGGTGTCTTTCTCCTCAGTCTGCTTCTGGATAGTCTTGATATTGTTTGCGGAGCGTTTTCATCATCTGTCCCAGTGGTCGCTTCATTTGTGGTTTCTTGCAATTTTCCTTCTTTTGGCTGTGATGGTGGCACTTTGGTACAGCTAGTAGGCAGGTTCTTTCCCCCATCTTCTTGGTGGCCTTGGTGTCGGTAAAGTTCGCTTCTCTTTTTGAACATTGTGTGTCTTCTAGTTTTAGGCTTCGAACATGCCATTCTTCTCCCCCGTATCTGGTGTGTTGAACAGTTGGGTCACTTGTTCTTGATACGGCTCTGCATGTGATCACAGTTTATGATCAGTTTCTTCCATGGGAACCTCAGTGAAAATAGAAGCAATATCCACTGACACCACATGCTTTAGTTTAAGATTGATAGTATCCAGTAGTTTGACCAGTTCAAATGAATCTTGTAATATTAAATGGTTGAAAGAATGTCACACTGGTTAAGCCTTGTCTGCAAGCCATTTCACCATCCTGTGTTGGGCAGAGTTCAGCATAGATTAAATAAATCTCTGTGGTACACCAGGCTTGTGCAATTTAGGAAGGCCATAAAGTTGAGTGTGTATGAGCCCCGTGGAATGTTTAACTTTGCAGTCGCCTCACTGATGAATTTACTATCCACAAGTGACTGAATGTCTTTCCTCACTTTTGCATCCAATTCCTCGGGGTTACTGGCTTAACGATCTAAGTACAATTCTGTTGGATTTGATAACATGTCTTCCAATTTGTTGGAAGATGGTTGTTGTAAATCGCTTGGATTGCCAGAGTAACTTAACAATGATTGCTTGAAAGAAGCCAATGAAAGTAGAACATTATATACAACTATCAGAAAGAGACAACAGCATTCTTTAGTACTGTGATGAGAAGAGAAGCATGGGAAAAGTGAGATGGGCAGGCTGAGAGAGATGATGCTGGATGGACTGTATGGTGACATTGAGAAATGTTATCAGCAGAGTTGATTCTGTAAGGTTTTTCTCCTGAATGTGTTCTCTTATGGCCCTTCAGATGGCCAGCTCGAGTAAAAGAAGCACCACAATCATCACATTTGTAAGGTCTCTCCTGTATGTGTCCTCTTGTGTCTCTTCAGACTGCAAGCATGAGTAAAAGAAGCACCACAAATCTGACACATGTAAGGTTTCTGTCCTGAATGTGTTCTCTTATGTGTCGTCAGGTCGCTAGTTGTAGTAAAAGAACCACCACAGTCATCACACTTATAAGGTTTCTCCCCTGTATGTTTTCTCTTGTGGGTCTTTAGATTGCCAGCTTCAGTAAAAGAAACACCACAAACATCACATGTGTAAGGTTTCTCCCCTGTATGTGTTCTCTTGTGAGTCTTTAAGTGGCCAGCATTAGTAAAAGAAACACCACAATCATCACACTTGTAAGGTTTCTCTCCTGTATGTGTTCTCATGTGGTACTGCAGACTGCCAACCTGTGTAAAAGAAGCACCACAGACATCACACATGTAAGGTTTCTCTCCAGTATGCGTTCTCTTGTGGGTCTTCAGATTGCCAGCTTCAGTAAAAGAAGCACCACAATAATCACACTTGTAAGGTTTTTCTCTTGTATGTGTTCTCTTATGTCGTTTCAGACCGCCAGCTTGAGTAAATGAAGCATCACAATCATCACATTTATATGGTTTCTCTCCTGTATGTGTTCTTTTATGTCGCTTCAGTTTGCTTGTTTCAGCAAAAGAAGCACCACAATCATCACACTTGTAAGGTTTCTCTCCTGTATGTGTTCTCTTGTGGGTCTTCAGATTGCCAACTTCAGTAAAAGAAGCACCACAATAATTACACTTGTAAGGTTTCTCCCCTGTATGTGTTCTCTTATGTCGTTTCAGATCACCAGCTTGAGTAAATGAAGCACCACAATCATCACACTTGTAAGGTTTCTCTCCTGTATGTGTTCTCATATGTCGCTTCAGTTTGCTAGTTTCAGCGAAAGAAACACCACAAATGTCACACGTGTAAGGTTTCTCACCTGCATATATTCTTTTGTGATTCATGTTCTTTTGGCACTCTAGATGGTCATCTTGAATGAAAACATCATCCCATTCATTACATATTTTTGGCATTCCTTCAACATATGTTCTCTTATATCTGTATACACAAATATTTGAACAAGAAACATCAGATAAGTCTCCGGTGTGAGTTCTATGAGAGCTATAACTTACATAATCAAAAATGCCATCAAGAGACTGTGCAAAGCTCTGTGTATGTTTTTCTAGTGTTTCCTTATTTTGCTGCTGACAATTCTCAATAGTCAGAGATAGTTTATTGTTTCCATCACTCACAGAAGACACATTTTCTGACATTTGACAACAATTTTCATCTTTTACTGATGCCTTACAACTGTTCTCTACCATTCTTGATTCTGAGCTGCTGTGTTCTGTCATTTCTTGAATGCTTCTACCCCCAGATATGTCTACCATTTTACTGAATCTGTGACTCCTGTCCTCACACAGAAAATCTGATAGCTCTTCTTTCACAAACTTAAGACAATGCTGTCATATGTCCACTTTTGTGAATACTCTTGTGTGGAGTGGTAAGGACTCTTTGGAGACCAAGAGTGTATTTCTGAAACACACCAAAGTTAATAATTAATATCCTCATGAATATACCAGGTATTAATTATGAACAGATGTGTGATCAAACGGGCACACATTGCAGCTATAGTCAATCAATTTTAAGTGAATGAAAGATGGAGAAGAAAAACGATTAATGTGCTCATGTATGATCTATACTGATGTATGATCTAAGTTCATAATGATATAAGTTGATGTTTGATCCAAGTTCACGATGATAAAACCTGATGTATTATCTAGGTTGATTGTCAGAGAGCTAACCCCACTAGAGACACAATAGACAGTACTGACAGGACAGTATAGAGAGAAGACAGCCAGCCAACAGGGACATCAGTATGAGACAGGTAGGTAGAAGTACTGGGGCAGGTCGCGACTGTTGACAGATGTCAAAGGGTTAAGGACAGGTGAGTCTGTAACTAAGGACAGAACCGAGACAGACGGACCAAGGCAGGTCAGGCATGAATCACTGGATGAGAGAACCCGTGACAGGGAGAGACCGGACCGAGTTTAGGACAGATGGTATGAGACTAGCGACGGAGACAGACCTGTGTGAAAGTAGACTGTTGATATTAGAATTATGAAAGCTACTGAGACTGCTTTGCTGTATGATCGTTAGAGTACCAGTGATACAACTGTGAGACACCTTGCGTGCTCTGACTGAACGAGACAGTGTATGCCCTTTGAGTGCTATGGCGAGATTGGGCACGAACGTGAATGTTTGCACATAAATGACTCGGTAAAAAACTTCACTAATAATGTGTTCCGACATGAGTGTGTTAAGTCGGGATGGCTTTTGTGTAGCAAGCAATCCCTGTGGAATTTGTGAAGCTCAATATCATTCTATTAAACGTTCCACTTTGGAACGAGTTACGAGCTTGGCTCCGTATGAGTGTTTGGACGAAAGCATAATATTAACTTGTCATAGACCTTTATATATGTTTAAGTACAAGTAGATACATGACACTGATTTATCATCTAAGATCATGATGATAAATGCTGATGTATGATATAAGCTGATTTATGATCTAGGCTATTGCATGATCTAAGTTCAAGATGATAAAAGCTGATATATGATCTAGGCTGATGTGTACTCTAGGCTAAGTATGATCTAGGCTGATGTATGATCTAAATTCAAGATGACAAACTAATGTATGATCTAGGCCAGTAGTTCCGAAGCTTTTCAAGCATAGGGCCATGTCTACTATTTTTGGTGGGCCACAAAGTTATAAAATTATAAAAGTCATGCAATATCATGCTTACCTTTCCTAACTTTCGTCAACAAAATTCTAAAACTTTAAAGGCAGTCAGTGTCAGTACTACACTGCGGTCACATTTTGGTTTAAAATCAAAAGTTCATTTAACAATAAATTTTAAAAGAGTTTAGAAAATCGCTATTAATGTAATTAATTTACAATTGTAACTGTTCTTCATAACCAGTTACTTAAGTTCAGATGCCAGGTTATCAATGTTTGGGCATAAATCTGTCATGCCCAAAGTCATAAGCGCAGCTAGGTTGCTGTCGGTGAGAAATGTCATGGAAGCCCCATGTTATTATGAAAATATTATCCCCAGCTCAGAAGAATTCCCTGGTCAAGGTGTTAATCGAGCTGATCTCTAGGCCAGTGTTTTTCAACCCTTCTGCTGGAGCAGATCATTACGCAATTGTTTACTTGCTCAAGGAACTCTGTACGATGATTCAAGTGTCTGTCCTACTTTACGTAATAAACCAGATGGGCAGAAATGTTGCATTTAGGTGATTTCGGTCTGTTTTGGCAGAACTCCTGGCTGCCACTCGCAGAACCCCGGATGAAAAACTCTGCTATAAGCTGTTTATATAAGCCAGTCCCATTTATATATTTTGCAAACCTTATTATGAGATATATTCTATTACCAAAGATACCTATTAACTTGGGTGGGGTGGGGTGGAGTGTGTGCGTGAGTGGGGGGGGGGGGGACTGAGTGGTCTTGAGGTGTCCACCTCGAGTGCTAGAGGTACTGGGTTCAAGCCCCGTTGAGGGCCAGGATTTTTTCATGTAGACTTCTAGTAACAAAATTTCCCCTGGTCTCTGGGTAGTGAGATCGGATGCCCATGTGTATTGTTGCACATGCAAACAATCCCTTTTTCAGTTGGAAATCAAAAAAGAGTAGCTTAATGGTTATGCCTGGGCAAAATATTGAGTTACAAATCTACCCAAAGTATTTCAGGATCCACGCCGGTGCTACGGAGTTCGTGCACTGAACTGAGATTCTCCACACTCAAGCTTGAGTTAGGAGTAGAACGCGGGGCACTATGGGTTACACCCGTGTGCCATGATGTTGATCTGTTGAATTAACTAAACTAGCCTGGAACGTTGCTTGTTTTTTATTACGGTCATTGTGGAAAATGATTGCTCGCATCTGTAATTCAAACCAAAACAACAAAGGTATCTCTGGGGGAATGAACACAAGTGTTCAAATTGGTCGACAGGCAATAGGTGCCAGAATGAAATCATATAATCAGCTGAAGGTGAAGCAGGCAGCTGAAGAAATTTACATCTCAGTGCAGAATTGCATTTCAAATCAATTACTTCATGCTGAAGGTTTCGCTGTAATTGATAGAGCTTGACATCATGAAATACGAATGGATTTATGAAGAGGGCAACATTATCCTACTCTATTGCAAACTCTTGAAATCTCGACAGAAAGATATCCAGAAGAACTTTTACTTTGCACTGTAACAAGTCACATTTCTTTTTCCACCAAAAGTGTCTTCAGAGTTGGAAACACCTCTAAAGTCCCTTCAGTCAGCTGTACTATAAGCAGTCATAGTCTCATTTTAAATGAAGAATGTCATCGCACAAATGTGTGAATAATTTGTTTTTACCCTGGATCCTTGCATTTAAAGAGTTTAAATGAGACGTTATGTCCATCAAAAATGCCAGGTCATTAAGTCAGTCACAGTTCAGCAGACATTCCCGTTCTGTAGGCAATTTATTTATTTCAGACAGAAACAGATAGACAATATTTTTCAGTGCCCAGAAATGTAACAGTAACTCCCCGTATTCCTCGTTCAGGTCTGATAGAAACTGTCTGAACTCATGCCTTTTCAGTGCCATACTTTGAATTTTTTTCACATATCTCAGAACAACATCCATGACATGTTTCACATTTATTGTCTTTCCACACAGAGCTTCTTGGTGAATGACTGGCACCTTGCCGTCTTGACAGAAGATATTTTGTAAAATGATGAAGTTATCTCTCCATAACACAAAGCCTGGGCTGAATTTAGAGACCATGTGTTTCCCATGCAGCATGATCCCTCGCTCGGCCTGTCTAGTTTACTCAGGAGGAAAGGTGACACCAATATGTCTGGAATAAGACAAGCTGCCGTATCAGCAAAGCAATGCTCTAACTGTCCGCCTGTCTGGGCTTTGATCCTAAACCAGTTACCAACCAAGGCTTAGGGCCTGGTCTGCCCTGCCATGACATTTAGTCTTTAGGTAGCATTTCCTCACACCAGGATAAGGCGTGTACCCTCCCAATTTCGCTCTTCTGCCTGAAGCCGCTGGCACAATGTGGGCTGTCGGGTTTGGTAAGCGCCGCCCAACATTCGATGGATGATACAATAGTATTTTAATATAGTGCAGCCAAGAAACTGTTCCAATAATGCTAGACATCCAGACATTTTACCTGTCAAAGCCGGAGCACAGTCGGTGCATACACTGTCCAATTTGATCCATTCTATGTTGTTTTTCCTCTACACACAACTTCAGAATTTCAAACAGATCAGCCCTTTTGGTAGTTGCATTCATCGATTTAAGTCCTAGAAGTTCTTCAATAACTTCAAAATTATCGTTTATTGCTTGAACAAAAACTGTGACCTGAGCTGTGTCAGAAATGTTAGTGGATTCATCCATTGCCAATGAAAACAAAATAAATTTACAATTGTTTATAATATGCTGCTACTTGACGATGAACATCATTGGCTAATTCTTCAACTCACCTGGCCATAGCATTATTAGACAAAGGAATCTGATCAAATTTTGTTTCACAATTTTTATCACTAAGCATTCTAGCAGCAATTTTAAGGGAAGGCTTGATTATTTCTTCTGCATCGGCTAACGGCTTCATTTTGCGAGCCAACAGAAGAGCGACTTTGTATGATGCAACAACAGCACTCTTGCTCAGTTCGTTAGCCTTGGTGAAAAATGACTGCTGCCTGGTCAGAGAACGTTCTTTTTTAGCTATGAAATCTTTTCTTTACTCCAAATTGATTGAATATTGTGCATTTATTGTCTTAATGTGAGGTCGTGCGATGTCGATCCAGATTAAATTGTTTTGTAACAGAAACACGAAATCTGCAGATTAAGCAAACTGGTTTACCATTACGGCTAGGCACAAACATACATTTCTTCATCCAATTTTCATTGAATTCATGACAAGCAACGTCTTTACATTTTCGCTTTCTACCATTGTTTGATTTTAGATTTTCCACACTCATGTTTATAGGCTTTAACGGTAAAGTTTTATTTGAAAAAAATCTAATTGCAACACAATACTACAGACTCTGCTAAACAGTTGTAACAGATGACAACATGGCATCTTGCGCACTCTTATTGGTCGAAAAGGCTGGGATATGGGAACTTTATAACGTTTTGTTGCGAAACGCTGACGGGGCACTCTGAGTCCATTTTTGAAATTATTAAAATATATTAAATAACGAGTCTCACGTGCCACTTTCTGTTAGCTGATCACCAAGCTGATGTATGATATAAGTTAAAGGTGATATAAGCTCATTCATGATTTAAGTTCATGTTGATATAAGCTGTTGTAGGATCTAACCTGATGTATGATCTAGGCTGATGTTGTTTTTTTTTTTTTTTTGCGTTCGCTCGCTTTGAACTGAAATGTAATCCATACAAACTACTTCTAGTAGTGATGTACTGAATTTTGTGTATGGATTTGCTTTACCTATTACAGTGTCCCTCACCATGACCATGCTTGGAAAGCAAAGAGAGCTGCAGTGAAGCAGCTAAAGAAAGTGCGACCGACACCTCGAAGCTCACGAGAGGAAGTGTACACAGCGGAAAATGTCAAGAAAGACAAGGTGGAGGTTTTCAAGCGCTGTGCTGCAGAGGCCAAAAAGGCAAAATGGGAATGTTTCATGAAGGAAATTGGAGGTGATAAAACACTGCGACAATTCTGGAAACTGCACAGGCAAATGCAGAGAAAAGATCAGCCTATGACAGTGGGAACAATTTATAGAGATGATGGTGCACGCGTGACAACAGACAAAGAGAAAGGGGAGGCGTTTCTCCAGAGATTTTTAGAGCAGACCAATCATAATGATGCGGACACCAGGGATGCAGTTAGAGAGGAGTTATCTGGAACCACGAGGAATATGCAGTATGAAGACATCATACGGGTGGAAGATGTTAAACACATTTTGAAAAAGGCAAAAGACACAGCACCAGGGCCCGATGGGGTCAGGTATGGCCACATGAAGGGTTTGAGAGATGCATACCTGGAGGAGATGACCGACTGCTTTAACCAGAGCATTAGGACAGCATCAGTACCGCAGGATTGGGTGCACAGCTATCTCATCCCTCTCCCAAAACTATTCAAGGATCATTCAAAGCTCAGCGGCTTTAGAATCATCACCCTTCAAAATACATTTGGGAAGGTTCTAGAGAAGATAGTCACTGATTGCAAGAGTTTTGGAAAGGGGGAAGCTTCTTCCAAGAGGCCTTGGGAGCTACAGGCCAGGAAAAGATACCTGGTCAAATGCAGCCACTTTTGCCTTTGATGTTTATGAGGGGTTCCAGAGTAGACAGGAAATGATGGCGGCAGCGCTTGATCTCGAGGATGCATACAATAGAGTTTGATATATTTTGATGACCGCACTGATGGAGAAGGGGGTCAATCCCTGGTTGGTGAACTGGATAGCAGCCGTCCTGCATTCTCGTCGGGTTGCTCTACATCTGGGGGCATGGACCTCAGAGCCACATATTTTAACCCCAGGACTGCCACAGGGATCTGCAGTCTCACCGGTGCTCTTTAACGTGTATACGAGCAAGATTGCAAACCTAGAAGCACCAGAGGTTGGAAGAATACTAACATTTGCAGATGATATTCTTGCATACAGGCAGGGGAGAAATAGGGATCAAACAGCCCAGGAGTTACAGGTGACAGTAGATAAAGTGATTGACTGGTGCACTGAAATGAGTGGTGTCATCCACTCAGAATAGGCAGCTGTTTTGTGGTGCTCTCTGGACAACAGGATTGTGAGAGCTGATGTCCCAAGCCTCACGATAGATGGTAGAAATGTCAGCAGAGAGAACAAACTTAAGTATCTGGGGATCACATTTGGCAGGAGCCTATCCTTCAAGGACCATGTGGAGACTGTTGTGACGAGATCTCAAAAGGGACTCAGTGCACTTAAAACTATGGCTGCAATGGACACAGAGCAGAGAATGCTTTTCACACTATACCAGCACTTGATCCTCTCAGTAATTTATTATGGATTAGGACTGCTCACTGTCTCAGAGAGTCAGCTGGTGAAGTTAGAGCACATACAGAATGAAGCTACGCGAGTCATTCTGGGATGCACCAGAGACACCCCAGCAGTGTGTATGTGTTACATCCTTGGTCTGCCGACTATTGCTGGTAGGCTCAAGGTGATGCAGGCGAAGGCATACCTCAGAGTAGCTGCAGACACAGACCACCCACTGCATGAGGCGCTGGACACAGTTAAGGGTCAGCAACTGATAAGAGGGAAATCATGGATGGCTCAGGCGGAGGATACGACCAGATAGGAGAACATTAGGCGTGGAGAGGAGTGGGTCAGAGTGCCAGCGTAGCAGTCAGACTTGTGCAGAGTTATAATCACATTAAGCCGGGAGTGGCCAGCAGGGGCCACGGAAGTGGAAATCCAGCAACTAATTCAGGACAATGCTCACTCGGGTGATGTGATTATCTACACAGATGGTTCGGTGTCAAGAGGTGAGAGAAGTGGCTGGGGGTTCATAGCCAAAGCTAATGGTCAACGTTTGGTGCAGGAGAGCCTGGCATATGATACCACAACATCCAGCTTAAGAATAGAGGTGGAGGCAGTCACTGCAGCTCTCAGCTGGATGGAGAATATGACACACACACACATCGTGATTGTAACTGACTCAAAAAGCATGCTGACGAGGGTGAGGATGGGCAGGCTTCGTGTGGAGTGGCTTGCTTCGCTTCGGAGGTCACGGGTGACAAGCATCACCTGGATCTTTTCTCCGGGGCATGCCGGTGTGCTGGGAAATGAACAGGCGGACAGATTGGCTGGCTCTGCAGAACTTGGTGGAGTATTGATACATGACAAGGCAGACGTGGTTGCGGCCTTGTGGGAGCACGTGTACACCTCGGAGGAACAAATGGATCACAATGGTCTGGCAAGAATGCGACAGCGTGGAGTGATGAGGGTATCTGGCCGACGCTCAATACTCAGAGGAAAGGCGAGATGGACATATAATCAGATTGCTACTGGTACTATTGGTGTTGGAACTCTTCGCTGGCTGCTGAGGATGGGGACGGAGTGCTTATGGGAATGCCCTGAATGCTGTGATGTCGATTCCTAAACCAATCAATCAATCAGTTAGTTCCCTCACCATCAGGTGAACCCACACCAACCACAGAGGTACTTGTAATTTACGTCCCCAAGTCAAGGACAATAGGTCAACATTTTAGTCCAACTGTCCGGTGTAGGGGTTGAACCCCATACCCTGGCATCAGCACACCGAAAGTTTAAGAACACGCATTCTTATCCATTCAGCCATGCTGACCTACAGCTGATGCATGATCTCAGTTCAGGTATGATCTAGGCTGATGTATGATGGGTAAAGATACAACCTCCTGATGATTACCGGAAATTACTGAACTGTTGCACAAAAACCTGACATAATATCAGGGATAAAGACATATCCAGATTATCCTGGAATAATGGACATTGGATGTCTTTTGCAGATGCAGGACAAACCACTGCTATAAAGAATATTGGAACCTAGAACTTTAGGCAGATGTAGACCTGAGAGTGTTTTGTTAACATTCTTGGATGTTACAGCAAGCTTTTGTCACAAATGTCATTCTGAAACCTATTTAAATAGAACGCCACAGTCATGCCAGAAAGATTCTCTCAGTCTACAATCAAGATGGACAAGATAAGGAATAAAGGAGGAATGAGCAGCTAACTAAAAGACAACTAAAAATTGGCATTTGGAGCTTGAAATTCTAAGACGAAATATTGTGCAAGTAGAACTGCCAGCACATAAAGTGAATGCGGTCTCGTTCCTCTGCTTGAAAATATCTCAAATTAAACACATAGTTGGGAGCTGCAAGGTTGTATAACAACTTCAAATAGTTAGGCATGAAACAAAACGCCAACTTGTACCTCACCGGTTTAGCACAGCAGGTCAGGGAAATTTCAACCGCGCTGTGTGAATTGGCAGGCTGCTGTGGAAATGGGCCAGCATTGGTGGGTTAAGGGGATTTATCCCCAAATGCTAACCCTAAGATCAGAAGAGCAAAGAGCAAGCTTAATGGGATTGATTTTTAAAAAAAGTTTTTAGAAAAAACACAGACAATTAATTATTTTACAGTGTCTCATATATTAATGAAGATTTGATATTGAAATAAAGGAAAATCATATGCCAATATCTCACATGATAGAGATGCAGATAGATATGATGATGAGGCGCTGATACTAACTATTCATTTTATCAGAGAAAGGAATGATTGATTGATTGAATGATTGATAGATTGATCTTTATTTTAGAAGGGTTACAAATTGGGCTTGCAGGCCCGTCTTACATTCGGACCTTCCAGTCACTCAGCTTTCATTCATCAATAGTGCATGATGCATTTACGTAGGAAAAAAACATTGTGAAATGAATGCTGCAAACATAAACAATGCATATTACTATGTTATCAGACATATCCCCTACCAACCCACACATCCCCTGACCACCACACACACCCCCCCCCCCCACCATGCACACACCCCGGGCATACATTTATGCCTCCACCCACACACCCATCCCCTACATACACATCTCCCCTACCACACACCCCCAACCACTCAGCCAATCACACATCCCCAACTACACATTCCTCCACCCACACAAACATCCCCTGCCAACACACCAACATAATTCCCACCCATACAATATCCCCCCACCACACACACATCACGCACACACATCTCCAATCCACACACATCTCCCACCCACATACACACCACACCCATCCCACACATCCTCCACCCATACACTCCCAATCACCCATCCACGCATCCCTCAACCACATATTCCCCCACCAACACACACACACACACATCCCCCCACCAACTCACACATACGCCACCCATAAACATCCCCCACCCACACATCCCCCCACCAACTCACACATACGCCACCCATAAACATCCCCCACCCACACATCCCCCCACCCATGTACTCATCCCTCAACCACTCACACCCACATATCCTGCAGCGACCCATGAACATAAGGAAAGTGAAGGAGACATTTCTTTTTATTGTGCCACTGAAAGATGCAACAAGTTCCATCTACTTTAAAGCTCTAGAGATGTGTGAATAACTTAAGTGTTATAACAGTGATACCTTTGACTGTGCCTTCAAAGAAGGGCATTTAATGGCTCATTTCAAAATATGTAACTTTATCGGAGATTGATTCACATTTTTCTTAGCCATGTAAAAAAATGCATATGCTGACTCCTGAGAAAAAGTACTGGCTTCTGAATCATGTTTAAATGTGGGCCCCCCCCCCCCCAATAACAATTTCTGCTTAGTCATAAAATGTTTCTAACTCCACGTCACTACTGCTTGTTTTGGTACCTACACTTGAATAATATTTATATCTCTTGGTTTGACTTTGAATCTGACAATAATAACTATCTGATTTATTCAAATAACCATTAATTGATTTAGCCGTTTCCTCATCAAACATTAGACCTACTCCTTTTCCTTTAAGTATTAATTTATGAACAAATTATTGTGTGTTTGTTATTATTTAACCATATCTACTTCACCTCATCTCACTCATGTCTAGGATATGAATCCTCATATGTTTCATTTATTTTGCATCTCAACTATGTCCTGACATTCCATGTTGCTGTTTTAAGCTTGTCTTGGGAAGATGATGTGGTGGTTTTTCCCTTATCTTCAATATTCACATGAGAGTCTTTCACATCTGCCTTTGATAGAAATTTCCAATTGTCAGGACAAGAGAGTGCCCTGCTCTGCTCCACCGCAGAGTTGTGCACTGATCCCAGTGGATACTCTGTCACACCTATGGCCTTATTTTTCTAGTGTCTGAGTAGATTTACATTCTGCTGTTGTGTTGATGTTGATGTTGTAATGCTTTAACAATAAAGAAAGCAATGGCAAACTCCTAAATGTAGAATTACCTAGTAAATTGCAAACAGCCAATAAATGCTGGGGTTGATTTCAACATCCAGTAAATAATATTCAACAGGGACGCAGAGGTGTTTCCAAGGCACCAGGGCCGGGATATATACTGGCCAAGACCTGCTGACACGTCCACGTCGTGCGTCCTGGGCAACAGGTCTCTTCGGGGACCTGGCTAACATCAGTAGGATCGATGATTCTTCCGAAGTCGGAGAGTATCTGCCTGCATGGCGAGGAACCACCAGTCTGCACACCAATATGCCAGACATGGGACAACGGATACTCACGCAAACCTCAGGTCCTGTGTGACATCACAATGATGTTGGACAACAGGATGCCTTCATCCGACATACAGGACTTTTGCGTTGGAGCTCAAGCCAACGAACACAAGCAAGCAAGCAATATTCAACTGTTACATTATATTGTACTTAATCTTACCTTGACGTACACAGACTTCAGGTTGTTCTATCTTGACACTTGATGGTAGTTTACTCTCCATCTTATGTCTGCAGTCAGTCTGAAAGGATTTGTAAGTTACATTTGTATGTAAACATAAACTATATAAATGAATTTGATATTTTGTTTTTCAAGATGATTAATGATACATTATGATTACTTCAAGACATGATTCTGAATATGTTATTCCTCAAGTATGTTTAAGAATTTGAGTTAGGGAATCTATCACAGTGTATTAATATCAGTTTACCTTGACAAAAATAACATAACAATACATGACAGCTTTTTGGAAAATAATTACTACTTGTGTCACACTACATACACACATTAAAATTTATGCAATACTTATAGCGTCATCCATTCTTTGTTGTATATATTCCCCCCTTCCAATAAAGAGTCTTCACATGAAGAGAAAAGCAAGAGCATCTTGTCATCAATGTTCCCTCTAAATGGTTGCTTAGGAGCAAGAATATTACTTTGTTAGCTTCTAACATGAAAGTTCCCAAATATTGTCTGCTTGTGTATTAAAGCTCGATGTTCCCGTGTGTTGCCGGGGCCCATAAGGGAAGCAAAGAATAGCAACACTGTAGCCTACCACGCATGTCGTAAGAGGCGACTAAGGAGGCTTGATGGTTCCATCGCCCTGCTACTGAGGGAGTGCGTGGCGCGACACTGTGAGCTGCGAGTTTCATGTGAAATGCTTCTGAATCTGCCCGACGTGTTTTGGAACGTGACTGCATGTTCGGAGTGGTGGCAGCTGGCTATGTCCCAGAGTTGACCGGTTTTTGCCTTATGCAGAAATGCTTGGCTGCTGGGCTTCTGGTTGACTGCCACTGCCATCGACGATGAACTATATTATGTTTGGTACTGTGTGGATGAACATCTAGGAAACATCCAGAGTGCTGATTCCATCAGAGATGAACAGGATGTTTCGTGGGGGACTATTGTGTTGACATTCTGGCGGCGGCATTATGCACAGTGAATCTGTGCGGACTGTTGTTTGTCGAGACTCTGTCTTTTCCACTTTTCACATTGGGCAGTGGGAGGCGTTTTGTGTGATATTCACTGGCACAGGAACAGAGCAAAATGGGGACGACCCGGTGCTGTGAGGTTGGAACCACGACTAACTAACTAACTAACTAAAGCTTGATGATCTGGACTTCATTGATGACATTGCCTTCTTGTCCCACACATTGAAATGAGATGCAGGATTTAGCTAAACACATTGGATAGGAGGTCACAACATTTAAGTCTAAAAATTCACAGGGAAAGACAAAGATAATGAGAATAAATCAAGCAAATGATAACCTAACTAATCTCCCTTGGTGAAACTTTACTTCAAAAGGTAGAAATACACTTATTTAGGTAGCAATGCAGTCAAAGATGGGTTAACATATAAAGATATAAAAATAAGAATGCATAAGACAAGAGGACTTTCATAGCAATTGGACATTTGTGGAAGTCAAATTAATAAAGCAACAGACTGTTCAAGTAAAACATAGTAAACAGTTACTACTAGTAACTACTACTAGTAGTAGCAATGTCAGAGTTATCGAACTTTCCCGGGTGGGGCGGGTAAGGTATTTCTTAATTTCGCGAACTTTTAGTTGTGCCGAATGATTTCACTTCTGGTTTGACCATGTCCAACTAAAAATTAATTAAACCAAAGCAGTGTGGTACGATGAAAGGGGAAGTTATTCTCATATATTCAGCATTGGTCCTTCTGCTAGGCGCCAACTTATTGAGCCGAAAAAACCGTTTTATCTGGATTTAAAAAAATTCTATTTACGAATAGTAAGGTAATGTGTCTTATAACTCCTGTATGTGAAAGAATCCTTCATTTTTTTCTTGCATTTTTGAATCCCCCGTTCAATTTTTTAAAAATTTTTTTTAGCATATCCTTTACAGGACTTAGCTGTCAACACCAGCATCTTTCAGCTGTATGTTGATCTCTTGGCAAGATTACGCTCAGTAGTTTGCCATTGCTTTCTGAGCGGCCGGCTCAGTATCCCACAAGTCACGAGCGGGGGTCGAACTGCCTCAGCTCTCACTCCGCTACGAGACTCTGCGTGATAAACGGGATTACAGAGAAAAAGTGTTGTAACCCCACAGCCAGAGAGACCGGCCGGTCCAATTTTACATAAATATGAAGAGTTTCAACATTGCAGGTGTTTGTGGGCGTTCAGGCAAATATTAGTGACATGGCCATTGCTGTCATACACAAAACTGAAGATTGCGGCGCCCATACAATAAACTATAGCGGACCTGTATTTATTTATAATTAGAACTGGTAATTTAAGTACTTGAATAACGAAGACACAAACAATAGATTGCACGATTTATTGCCTGGCATATTTCGCTGCATCTCGTCAGGTACATACTGCAGAAATCACACAACTTACGTGAATTAACGGAGTGGCCATGGGGAGTCCTCTTGGTCCTATTCTAGCGGACATCTTCATGGCACATTTAGAAGAAAAGAGATCCTCAGATATCAACAACTTGGCCTTTTACCGTCGTTATGTGGACGATATACTAATTATCACCACAGACGAGCTACAAGCAACATCTTTTCAGGCGACAATGAACAAGACGCATAAAAACATTTTCTATCTATGGAACACGAACACAACGAAGCGTTGGTTCCTAGATATTCTAATGAGACGTAGAGCAGACGGCACAATTCAAAGATCGGTGTATCGCAAAGGAACATGGACTGGCCAATACCTAAATTTTCAGAGCTTCACACCTGTCCAGTACAAACGGGGCTTAGTACGGACCCTGTTTGACCGTGCTAGAAAGATATGCACCCAGGACACACTGACAGAGGAATTTGAAACTCTGAAGAATGTCTTAAACCTGAATGGGTACTCCACAGGATTTATAAAGCGCCGCTGCCAACAGCCCAAACCGAAACCAGAAGAAACTACAGTCCCTAAACTCAAGGTATTCATCCAGCTAACCTTTCAAGGGGATGACGTAATGCAACGTCTACAAGACCGGCTTATTACAGCTGTAGGCCGAACATTCTGTGCGGCAACTCCAGTCATTAGATTTAAAACCGTACCGATTCCTACACCAGCAGTCAAAGAGCCTGTTCCTCTGTACGCCACAAACAAGTGTATTTACCAATTCACATGTAGATGCCAGGCCGTTTACATTGGTAGAACTGAGAGACAGCTTAACAAACAGGTGTTAGAACACATACCTCAATGGGTCAACAAGATACAACACACAGGAGATGCTAGCCTCGTGGGGCCGACACACCGGAAGCTCCCAGCGTCTTCAATTGGTAGGCACATCGTCGCCAGTGGCCATGTGGTGGACAGAAACACTGCCTTTCGCGTGTTGTTTAACACACAAAATACTCGCTTGTTAAAATTTGCAGAAGCAATTATGATCTATCAACGCAAGCCAGAATTGTGCAAACAGAAAGACATGTTAGTCAGCTAAAAATTACCGTGGTAGATAAGTGACATTACTGTGCGAATATGTGTATATTTCAACTTGAAGGATTTATCTAGTTAATTCACGTAAGTTGTGTGATTTCTGCAGTATGTACCTGACGAGATGCAGCGAAATATGCCAGGCAATAAATCGTGCAATCTATTGTTTGTGTCTTCGTTATTCAAATTCACTACGGGAAAACATTGTTTTGAATTTAAGTACTAAAATTAAACAGAATACAAGTGTCATGTGTAGCAGTAATGTATCTGTGTATTTGCATAATATTTCAACATGACTAAAAATAATTTTGAAAGCCAGTTTTAAGACCCGTCTGTAAACTTGTAACTGTAAGTAAGGAGTACTTTTTTCTAAGCTGCTCTGCAGCACTTAATTATTTACATTTAAATACAGTACTGTAAAATAAGTTATATGTTTTAAATAAGTTAGTATTTAATTATTAATTGCTCACTATTAGATACAGAACAGTGTAATTTATGCAGCAGTTAAAAACTTACTTACATTAATGCATGATATTTAATCAACAAAAGAAAGCTGTCGCAATGCAGTTAGGACATTAAGACAATACAATATATGATGGTAGATGGTCGTGCTGTACCTGATGTGCTGAGAGAAGTGAGGAGTCTCGTTCATGCCAACGAACCAGGCAAGCTAATACTGGAAAGTACTCTTACTAATAATTTACATATATTTAAAAAATTAGTTGTGAAACATAAAAAGCAATTAACCAAAGAATGGCCATCACTTGAGACACTCTTTCTTGAACCATTTCCTGTGACATTCAAGATTCTGCCTGTCACACCTACTTTGCCACAGCCTGTGTCAATTTGATAAAACAATTTAGGTGCACACCTTCCTGTGGTGAGTTTCTTTATATTTGAATAATGAAGACACAAACAATAGATTGCACAATTTATTACCTGGCATATTTCACTGCATCTCGTCAGGTACATACTGCAGAAATCACACAACTTACGTGAATTAACTAGATAAATCCTTCAAACTGAAATATACACATGTTCGCACAGTAATGTCGATTGTCTACTACGATAATTTTAAACGGACTAACATGTCTTTCTGCTTGCACAAGGGCGGCTTACGAAGGTTGATTATTATAGCTTCAGCAAACTTTAACAATCGACTACTTTGTGTGTTGAACAACACACGGAAGGCACTGTCTCTTTCAACCACGTGACCGCTCTCGAGCACATGTCTCGTGACCGATGAAGCAGGACTGTTCCGGTGTGTCGGCCTGCCTAGGCTACCATCTTCTGTGTGTAGTATCTTGTCCACCCAATTCGGAATGTGTAGCTATTAAAATTATGTACCGCTGACATTCAATTCAACTTTCTAGACAAGTCATATCGCCAAATTGGTCGAGTGGCCATGGGGAGCCCACTTGGACCTATTCATCTCCTCGGAAGGTTAGCTGGATGAAATATTTCACTTGCCTCTTTTTTTCTTTTTGTACTGCGACAAAGCTGAAAATATCAAAAATATAAAATTACACAGAGTAATGAAGCTTACAGAAAAGAATAACGAAAAACACAGGACGTTTTGACTAGCTTCATCGGCGAACAAATACCTACACAAAATACAATGAATAATCATGGAGAAGATCCTCCAGTGACTACATTGTTAATTAGGTCAAGGCACATCCTATCAAAAAATAAATAATACGTCAAGTTAGGCCTTACCGCCCCGGTCGCAATGATATATGGCACAACGTTTTCCATTTAAAAATAAACAAGCCACAGCAATAGAAGGCAAATAATAAACAATTGGTGGCCATTTTAAATTGTTAATTAGGTCACAGCACATCCTATCGAAAAATAGAAAATACGTCAAGTTAGGCCTCCCCGCCCCGGACGCAATGATACATGGCACAACGTTGTCTGTTTAAAAATAAACAAGCCACGGCAATAGAAGGCAGAATTTCTCAGCTTCCAATTTTAGGGCTGCGATAAAATCTTACTTATCTCTTAGGTTATCATTGCACTTCCTGGTATTAAATTATGTCACCAAAAAATTCATCTCCGCTTAGAATTAACGTACAGTCTTCGTTGAGATACCGTTGGATTCGTCTTGTCAAGCTCTATCTAACTGGTATGATTTCCTAAGTAAAAAACCCAATTTTTAATAGGCACTCTTCCGAATTCCGGTCCCAAATAGTTCTGCAGTGAATAAGTGATTAGGGTTAGGGTTAGTGTTACTTATATAAAATTATTCACTGCAGAACTATTTGGGACCAGAATTCGGAAGAGTGCCATTCAATATTAATAAACTAAACATTCATTAATTATTTATTGACAGGGAAAAAATAGGTCTGCTAAAGATGCTGTATACGGTACAGCATATGGCACACTGGACGACACCCCCCCCCCCCCCCCCCCCCCCCGAAGTTAAAATGAAAGTACAATCGTGAACCGATTGATTTTGTTTTTGACCGAGCCCGGAATCGAACTCACAACTTTCTGAATGTGAGGCGGGCTGCTTGGTCACCGATTACCCCCCCCCCCCCTCTCCCCCAATGAGATAGTATGATGATATTCAACACCATTAAACGATACATAAATGATGCAGTAAAATATTCAACTTTACCAACACTGAGGCTGTGTTTTAGTCCGGCAGTCAGCATAAACACGCCACCATGATTCCAACAACTGCAAAACTCGGAGATACTTGCAAATGGTCAACAGCATTTCATTACCGAAACAATAACATAGGCATGAAATCAGTATTAACATCTAGAGAGATTAATAACGCATTAAAAATAGAATTGTCAAACGCTACGTATATTCAACGCTACTGTATGGCTCGGAAGCCTGGACATTGAACAAGCAACTAGACAGTCGCATAGAAGCCCTGGAGATGTGGATATACAGACGAATAGGTCGTATTTCATGGAAACAAAAACAATCAAATGTAGAGGTCCTAGAAAAATTGGGAACGAAGAGAGAGTTGATTAAAGAAATAAAGAGGAGACAAATGAAATATTTTGGCCACGTTAAAAGACAGGATACTCTTATAAAAACCATACTGGAAGGCAAGGTTGAGGGCAAGCAAGCAAGAGGTAGACAACGATACAAGTGGGAGGATACCATCAAGAGATGGACAAACATCAGCCTGACAGAATGTACAATCAAGGCGGAGAGACAGACAGTGTTGGAGATCCATTGCAGCCAATCTTCATTGCGGAGACGGCACCTGATTGATTGATTGATTGATTGATTGATTGAACATATTATAGTTTTCCTGTGAGAAATCTTAGTCACCTTTATGTGCATTCAGATGTCAAACATTAATTCATTAAAACAAAACAGCATTAATCTTGAAAGCTTTTGAAGCCTCTCTGTGTGTTCGTAACTGGAACTTGTGTAGCCAAAGAATGTTCTCCGTTCTCAATATGTTGGACGCTCTTGCAGCAAATGTTTACTTATTGTACCAATTGTACAGCTACATTCACCAGTCTCTCCAATCCCTGCTCGTTTACAAGGATGGGTATGAATTAAGAGGCAAAAGAAGTGCCTGGATATTCACAGCGAATGTTAATTTACTTGAGGACTGGCGAGGAGTGGGTGCAAGTGCCAACAGAGTTCTGCACATCCTATTCAGTTTGCATCCAACTAGACAGAAAATGCAGACAAGAAAATCAGGCTGCTGTGGAGGCGGAAGTACAAGCGTTGATTTTCGAGAATTCGCTAGACGGTGATGCTGTCATTTACACAGATGGGTCGGTCGTCCGACATGTGAGAAGCTCATGGGCCTTTACGGCTCAGGGCCGGAGGGAGAATTGTGAAGGAGGACTCTGGTGCTTTTGCTGAGACCACAAGTAGCCTGACTATGGAAGTCATGGCAGTAAGTAAAGCAATAACATGGCTCGAGACACAGACATTCACTAGGGCATGTTTCCTTATCGACTCAATGAGCATGCTCAATAGGATAGAGACGGGTGGATCCGAAGAGAATGGTTGCTGTCTCTGGAGCGGTCTCGGCTGGCAAAGATTAGTTTCATCTTCGTGCCAGGGCATGCGGGAGTACAAGGGAATGAGCGGGCTGACAAGCTCGCAGGTAAGGCTACTGTGGAGGGCGGACGCGCCATGGACCAGGCTGACATTCTGAATGCTCTACGAGAAGTAAGACTTTTGCGTGAACCAAGTGATGACTGTGAATCTACAACCATGGCCAGACTGCGAGAACAGCAAATTAAAAGAGGGGTGGCCAAACAAGAACACTACGCAGGAAGCCAAAGAAGACTGATAAACCAACACAGAACTGGTGTCGTTAGCCGCTACACGAGGCGGGATTTGCTGAGGAGGGGACCCGAGCACTTATGGACTGAATGGTTCGATGTGCAATGAGGATGATCTGTCGACTAACTAACTAACACATTCTTCTGGAGTGGAATGAAAAGTGAAGTAAGACGTCAGTCCTGTGTGGGGTTTACCATTATGTCGGCTCTGGTTGGCAAACATATCTGGATTTCCTAATGCCATAAACGACAAGCGTATGAACATTAGTTGCCAGTGGTAAACGGAAGGAAGCATGCAACTATTGCGAGCGTTTACGCACCAATCATGACCGATGAAAATGACGCCATGAGCAAGTTCTATGAGCACCTGCACAATGCCTTAACATCTGTTCCCAAAGGAAAGAAACTTATACTCCTTGGGGAATCCAATGCCAGAGTAGGCAAGGGCAACGCCTCTTGGAGTAGCATAACTGGAAAGCACAGAGTTAGAAATTGTAATAGTAATGGACTTCTCATCCTTCGGACCTGTGCCGAACATGATATCCTAATTACAAACACAATGTTCCGACTTCCCATGAGAAATAGGACAACGTGGATGCACCCTAGGTCGGAATACTAACACATCTTTGACTATGTCATCGTCAGGAGGCGAGATAGACAAGACGTTCGTGCAACAACATCCATGTCTGGTGTCGAATGTTTGACAGAACATCGTCTAATTCTCTCAAAAATAAATATGCGCATCAAAACACAACGGCATCGACAAGGGGTAAAGTGCAAAAACAATAAATAAATGTTACCCGCTTATATAGTAAGAAAGTGCAGGTGTCGCTTGTAAAAATGCTTAAGATATCAAACCTAGTGGCGCAGTTAAACAAGGCACGGAAACAGAGTGGGTAGCCCTAAGGGACAAAATCTACAATACTGCTGTGGAAATCCTGAATCGAGATAGGCGAGATAGACAAGACGTTCGTGCAACAACATCTATGTCTGGTGTCGAATGTTTGACAGAACATCGTCTAATTCTCTCAAAAATAAATATGCGCATCAAAACACAACGGCATCGACAAGGGGTAAAGTGCAAAAACAATAAATAAATGTTACCCCGCTTAATATAGTAAGAAAGTGCAGCTGTCGTTGTAAAAATGCTTAAGATATCAAACCTAGTGGCGCAGTTAAACAAGACACGGAAACAGAATGGGTAGCCCCTAACGGACAAAATCTACAATACTGCTGTGGAAATCCTGAATCTTTCCCCCCCCCCCCCCCCCCCCCCCCCCCCCGAAAGCATAAATACTGATTCGATAAAAATTCTGAAGACAATGAATTCTTGACCAAAGAAACACCTTTTTCACAAAGCATATGTGAACGACCCGAAGTCAACATAAAAAGATGCCTTTAACATCCGGAGAGTCATGCAGGAGAAACTTCAGCACGTGAGGAACTCCTGGTTGTGCAACAAGGCTGATGAGATTCAAGGCTTTGCTGACAGACATGATATAAAAAAAACTGCTATGAATCACTAAAAGCGGCTTATGGCCCTACATATTTAGACATTGTTCCCTCCTTAGTGCATATGGGTGAACATTGGTTACCGACGTGAAAGAAATCATCCAACGCTGGTCAGAGAATATTAGAAACATCTTAAATGCAACCTCTTCAATCAATGGCGAAATCATCAACTGCCTTCCCCAATTTCCCACTAATGATATTCCTGCTCTCCTACCAACTATAGTGGAACTTAACGAGACCATGCCACAAGGTTTCAAGGACTCATCCATATCTGGTACATAGTGTTCTTTAAAACGCTACTACACGTGAGAGCCAAAGTTACACTACTCAACGGCGACCATCTACCGGCTTTTGACAGATGGCCACTATATGTTATTATTTACATATTTTGTTCTCCCAAGTAGACGTGTCACTGAACAACACTCTTATTTCTACGAGTGAGAATTCTTACCCGTTCAGAGCATACTTGGAAGCTCTTCCGAATTATGGCGAAGATGCAAAAGTCACTTGACAACGACTCTATACTATCATCAAGATACCCCCGTCAGATGATTGACTCGAAGGGTGATGGAAATAGAGATCTAGCGAAAGGAAGAGCTTTAGCCAGCTATAGTGTCGAGAGGGACATTTTCAGTCAACACAGGTACACACGTAATGGCGTGGATATCAAAATCAAATTAACCCCATCAACATCCATCTTTAGTTTGATTGCTTCAGATGTAAACGCTGGCTATAAGAGTGTCATTACCAACACCACTCTCTTGTTGATGAAAGCTAAGTTAAATCCAGCTATTTGTCTGGCATGCAAACAAGCTTTATTGAGCGCCAACGCCAAGTATCCTATTAAATGTATTGTAGTGAAAACCGGACTCTCTGGCCTAGAGTTAACGTCTTTCTCCGTAATCTCGTATATTCTCGCGAGTAACGTAATTTGCGCGAGAATCGGTAGCGGTTCTCGCCGCTTTGATAACTTACGCGTATGTGAGCCGGTCGCTCAGAAAGCAATGGCAAACTACTGAGCGTAATCTTGCCTAGTACATCAACAGTAGCTGAAACATGCTGATGTTGACTGCAACGTCCTGTAAGGGATATGCAAACAAAACAGTGAAAACCTTTTCCATTCAGAAAAGTATGTTTTCCCACACACAATAGAATCTCTTTATCAGCAAGGCGCTAGCAAGAGTGGTAATAGGTGCAGTACAGGCTCCCTGTTTCAATAGTGAGCTAAACTGGGACTCATTCATATTCCGTTATTCTGCATTAACATTTTAAAGTCTGAAAGCAGATGGTTGCACTGTAACACGTAAACACTTATATATATATATATATATATATATATATATATATATATATATATATATATATATATATATATATATATATATATCTTCAAGGGCATAGCGATGAGATGATAGAGGTAAATCACAACCCTGACTGCTCACGTACCATAGAAAAAGAGAAGAATTTAAAGAAGATGAAGAGGACTCTCATCCCATCTTCACGGTTAACAAGAAGAGAAAAGGTTTAAGACAGAATAAATTCAGGACTTTAGCGGGGAACTATGCCTTAATGCATATTTCAGACTATGATTCAGTGAGATAGACTGGACCAGCATTAATGAAAAGGAAGAAAAAACAATGATTAACATCACTTGAACAGCAAAGACTAAACATAACACATCAATAACAACTATAATTAAATTGGCACTCTTCCGATTGACGGGTCTAAATAGTTCTGCAGTGAATAAGTTAGGGTTAAGGGTTAGGGTCAGTGTTAGTTTAACACTAACCCTAACCCTTAACCCCTGACTTATTCACTGCGGAACTATTTAGACCCGTCAATGGGAAAAGTGCCATTAAATCTTTATTACATGAAAATCTCATGGTCTGAAGGTAAATGGACACCTAGGCACAGCACATGATTGATGTGATTTCAGTAATGGGAACCTATGCTCCCACAGTGAGAGTCACTGCTGCCTAACATCCATGATCGCATGACAGAGCACCCATCCCACAGATCAACAAGAACATAACAAAGGAATTTCAAAGATAACAACTATTATAATAAGGATGGACTCTTTAGTGACTCTGTCCCAGAGCTCGGTGGTTAACGCGTACAGTAAATGGAACTCAAACATCCCACAGTAATGATAATTGTTGCCTGGCATTACCAACAGTGAGTGGTCTCTGGTCGATAAGGAGACCTCAGCCATGTTCAGCCGAGTCTGTGGGTACCTTCAGTACCCACCCGGGACACTCACATCCACAAGCTAACAGGGACAAGCGCAAGAAAACCTAACCAAAAATATAATTACAGACATGGTCATAGGCACAAACATTAGTGGGGAAAACAACCAACCAGTCAAGCAGAAAAGAAAACCCGCAACTCTAACCACACAGGCATAAACAAGTGTATGGAAAGCTCAACTGCTGAGGCAGTTGGGGGAGGGAGGAAAATTGGGGTGGGGAAAACTAAGGAATGTTCCCTCCCGATAACTATGATTCAGGAGTCGCATTCTGCAACAAAAGTAAATAACATTAAAATATTTAACTTTATAAAACAAATACATATGAATTAATAATGTACATATACATTCCTCTGCTGTTCATTCAGACACAGTCCACCACATTATCCACACTGGCCAGGTTAAGCCCTGCGATAGCCACATACATTGAGGATAGCTGGACATCACATCTTAGCAATAGTTAGACTCACGGATCTCAAACACATCTCTGTAATGAAACCATCAAGTGACAAGACAACATCATGATGCATGTGACAGCCAGGACACAACAGCCATAAGACAACTCATAACACCATCAGTCAATTACTGTACTCACTGCCCAACAGGACAACATTGTTTAAACCTGCACACATAATACATAAGTAGCTCCTTATTGACGCCAACAGAAATGACCAGTGCCACATCTGCACCGACTGTAAATCAAACATATGCCGTGCCTGATCCAATGGGATTACCAACACAGCACAGTTTCCCATAAACACAGGATTCAAATGGAGGCACCAAATCAAACCTACAGACTGAAACCTACCAGAATGCAAAGCACTCCTTCAGATACTCATTATGTGCTATCTATTTGGCACCAATGCCGCTATCGCTTGCAGCGCAATCACCTGGTTTATCTTACTTTAGGTGAACCTAGCTGACCATCAATTTCTATACTACATCAATACATATAAGGCAGACGTGGTTGCAGCCTTGTGGGATTACGTGAAAACCTCGGAGGAGCAAATGGATCAACATGGTCTGGCAAGAATGCGACAGCGAGGAGTGACGAGGGGATCTGACCGATGCTAGACGCTTAGAGGAAAGGCGAGACGCACATATAATATTAATAAGATTGCTACTGGTACTACTATTGAGGTTGGAACTTTTCACTGGCTTCTGAGGATGGGGACGGAGCGCTTATGGGAATGCCCCAAATGATGTGATGTCGGTTCCTAAATCAATCAATCTACATCAATACATATTTATGTACGATTAGATGTTACTTACACCCACTAGGAACTTCTTATGTTAACTGAAACACTAATGTTAGCCTTTGTTTATATTCTGTTCATTGCCAGCTAATGCCAGCAGTAATACACCGGTAGGTTAACTATTATTAGATTTGTTCTGTTCGCTGTTTCTGTTTTGACAAGTGAGGCTTCATTTCTATCCTACAAAGAACTTTAACATTATTCTAACATTCTCTCTTAATTCCAACAACTATTGTGGCTATCTGTTACAGAACCCTAGGCGATAATTAAATGTATGACTAGTTATAACCAAATCTCTTATGTTGTTTAGTAAATGCGAGCAAATTGATTTGCCAACATACCTCAAGAATCGTGTACCAGTCTTCCAGAAGGGATGTTTCTGCAAGCCATATTCTGCAAATTCGCTTTACGGTTTCACTTCTTCATAGATGTATGCACCCGAATTAACATCTGTGACACAGCCTGATCGACACTTGTCACTATTATACGTTCATGAACAGAGATGGTGTAAGTGGGGCAATTTCATTCCCACTCTAGTCTTCGTGCTGATGAGGCATCAAAAATATTGAAAATTGTGATGCACGATTAATAATCAGTAGTAATATATAAGAAAAGTGGACCCCACAATCTGACGGATAAACACCCTATATACTACTCGCGCCAATAGCGCCTTATCAAACTTAACGGAAACCGCAAATCTTGTGACAACCACCGAGGCAACTCCTTGCTCTCAATTGCAGGGAAGATATTCTCCAGAATGCTTCTTAATCGCCTCTAAAACCCATCTCGACTAAGGCCTTCTTCTAGAGAGTCAATATGTCTTTAGAAAAGAAAGAGGAACAATTGACATGATTTTCACTGCAAAGCTGTTGCACAAGAAATGTTAGGAACAGACCTCCGAAAAGTTATTCACTTTTGTTGATCTTACCAACGCTTTGGATGCAGTCAGCAGAGAAGGAATGTGGAAGAATATGGCGAAATATGGAAGTACAGTAAAATGAGTCCAAATAGTGCAGCTATTTCATGATGGTATGCAAGCAAGAGTCCGGGAAAATAGTGAATTGTCTGAGCCCTTTCCTGTCACCAATGGAGTGAAACAAGGAGGTGTCCTGGCACAAACACTGTTGAGCCTCATGTTTTCAGCTATGCTGACCAATACCTTCGAAAACAATGACATTGGAATATACACCAACTACCGCATGGATGGAAAGTTGTTCAATCTCAGAAGACTGAAAACTGAAACCAAAACTACCAGCGACACCGTTAGAGAGATACTTTTTGCTGACTATTGCGCTCTACAAGCCAACTCAGAGGCAGACATGCAAATCAGCGTTTCAGCATTCTTAAATGCCTGTACCAAATTTGGGCTCAATATCAACTTGAGAAGACTGTAGTTATGTGCCAGCCAGTTCCAGGGCTTAATCACACCGAGCTGAATACCAAAGTCTCCATGACCAGCAGGGCGTTTGGAAGACTTTACACAAAGTGTGACAGAGATGGAATAACCCTGCAAACAAAGCCGAAAGTCTACAAAGCATTCATATTATCTACACTGTTATATGATTGTGAAACTTGGACTGTTTCCTAGCGACACTTCGGGAGTTTAAGCCACTTCCACACAGTCTGCCTCAGGAAGCTACTGAAGATTAAATGACAAGTCCCAGACACTGAAATCTTCGAAAGACCGTCCAAGTCCAATAGCTACGCTCTACTAATGAAGAATCAGATTCGCTGGGCTGGTCACTTAACTCGCATTCCAGATTGCAGGCTTCATAAACATTTTCTTTACAGTGAGCTACTGTGGTAAATGCTCCCAAGGCGGCCAAAGGAAACGCTTTAAAGACACTCTGAGAATTTAACTTAAAGCTTTTGGAATTCTTCACGAAACTGCTGACAAAGACTAAAATTGGTGCGTAGTACAAGAATACGCACAGTCCCTACTGACTAAAGAACACCAACTCGCATTCAATTCAGAGGTACGAAGCAGCTATGCTAACAAAGAAAGTGTATCGAGCAATGCGAATATTAAAAACAACATTGAAGAAAATTGGAATTTCCTAAAAAATACCTTGCTAAACGCTGCAACAAACACAGTCGGCTACGTACAAAGACAGAAGAAGAAGTGGCTAAGTGATAACACCTGGACGAAGATACAAGAAAGAAAACAAGCAAAACTAACACTTCTTTCTGCAAAAGACACATCTACATATGATACCCATAAGCAAAATACTCTATGTTGGATAAAGAGGTGAAATCAAGCGCACGAAAAGACAAACAGAACTTTATTCACAGCCTGGCCTCCGAAGCCGAAGAAGCTGCCAGAACTGGAAACAACAGAGCCGTATTCCATATCATGAAGCAACTATGCAATCACTCACCTACACCAAATATACCCATCAAAGACAAACAAGGCAATCAATTGTTATCCGATGACCTTCAAAAGCAACGATGGGCAGAACATTTCAAAGAAATATTAAATAGACCGCAGCCTGACACTGTTCCGAACCTGGATGGAGAAATTACTATGCCCCCACTAGATGCCTCCTGCGAGTCATTCACCATGGAAGAGATTAAAGCAGCCATCAAAAAATTGAAGAACAACAAAGCTGTTGGTGAAGATGAAATCTCAGGAGAAATGCTCAAAGCAGCAGATGAGAACACCTTACAACGTTTGTTACAGCTGATCAATGAAATCTGGCAAAGCGAATCCCCACCACAACAGTGGAAAGATGGTGTAATTTTCAAACTGCCTAAAAAGGGCGATATGTCTGATTGCAATAATTGGCGTGGTATCACTCTATTGTCAGTACCAGGAAAACTTTTTTGTAGCATGTTACTTGAGAGATTGAAAAAGGCGATAGATGAAAGGCTCAGAGAAGAACAAGCAGGCTTCAGACCAAAACGGTCATGCATAGACCACATTTTCACCCTCAGAATAATCATTGAAGACTCCGTAGAATTCCAGTCGAAATTAATCACCAACTTTGTCGACTTTCAAAAAGCCTTCGACAGTATCCACCGTCCTTCACTTTGGAATCTACTTAACATCTATGGTTTTCCTACCAAATATACCAACGTCATAAAATCTTTCTACAAAGAAACACGTTGCTGCGTAAGAACAGAAACAGGCAACTCTGACTGGTTCTCAGTCGAAACAGGAGTGAAACAGGGTTGTGTCTTATCACCGATGCTTTTTGGAATAGCTATCGACTGGGTCATGCGCAAATGCACAAACAACACAAATATGGGTATCCATTGGGTTGACAAAATTCTAGAAGACCTGGACTTTGCCGACGACATAGTGCTTTTGAGTTCAACACACCCGGATGCCCAAGAGAAAATAAACCACCTCCAAAATGTTTCAGGGCAAATTGGTCTCCAAATTAACACCACAAAAACAAAGACTATTGATCTTACCAACAGTTCAGATGACACCAAATTGAACAGCTACGTTCTTGAAAAAGTCAACAGCTTTACATACCTAGGAAGCAAAATGACATCTACAGGGGACTCAACACCAGAAATATCATCTAGAATCGCACTGGCATCTAGTGCCTTCAATAAACTGTCAAACATCTGGAAGTCAAAGACACTCAGCAAACACACAAAACTTAAAATCTTCAACTCTTGTGTGATTCCAGTGTTAACGTATGGATGTGAAAGTTGGAAATCAACGGTAGCTTTAGATAAAAAATTAGACAATTTTGAGAACAAATGTCTTAGAAGACTTCTAAACATCCACTGGACAGACTTCAGAACCAATTCGCAAATAAGACAAGAGACTAAGCAAGATACAGTATCCAATTTCATAAGAAGACGCCGTTGGAACTACATCGGCCATGTACTCAGAATGGACAAGTCAAGACTCCCCTACCAAGCCCTCATATGGTCACCAGTAGGGAAAAGAAAACGGGGAAGACCAAGAGAGACCCTGCGTAGAACCATCATTAGAGAAGGCTCATTCAATGGCCAAGTAAATATCCAAGATCTACAACAGGTAGCAGCGAACCGCCAGGCATGGAGAGACAGGACTTCTGCCCTATGCGCCGCCTTAGGCTCAAGAGGAAAGACTAACTAACTAACAAGAATACGCAAGGGTCACTTGTGAAGCAAGCAGGACAGCAAGAGCTGTTGTGACATTTTGCAGTTTCAACACCAAAATTGCATTTTTCGGATTTGCACTTGAAGAGTTAAAACACACATTTCTAGACGACGGTGTTTCAAACTTGCAAGCGTGAGAATTAAAACTTACAAACTTTGCAGTTGGCACAGCACATTCCCCAGAGACTGATGAAGTCCAGCCCAACCTGAAATAACACAACACGCCCAAGTGTTCACACAAAGCTGTTATCATTGGCCAGTAGATATGTTATTTTAAGGCAGACACTGCAAATGAGTGGAATTCACGAGACATCTTATTTTCAACGTGGGGGAACAATCTTCTTCTTCTTCTTCTTCTTCTTCTTCTTCTTCTTCTTCTTCTTCTTCTTCTTCTTCTTCTTCAGCGTTCCGAGCCATTGAGGTTCATTGCTGCAGATACAATCCGTCTCCATTCGTCTCTCTGGTGGGGGAACAATAGAATTATTTAATATAAGCGAGGATAGAAGTCTGTTTTAAGCAGTCAGTATGTAGCGATGACCAGAGAAAAGTGTGGTGACTTCTTTTGGACTTAACATGGACTTAACGGGTGCCTGCTGTTACCAAAAGGTATGATAGACCGCTTGTAGTATTTACGTTAGCTTGTATTTATAACTAATGTGAAAGGATTTGAGCCCATTCTGTATGGAGAATGCAGTATTCTTTTGTCTCATAAAGATATTAGTGAGTTCCGTCACCTGAAGTGACATATTCTGGAGATATATAATGGTTAATTCCTCTGGGTAATAAAATATCACTGGATTGTCTTGCTTGCTTATCCTAATCCTGGTATTGATGAAAATATTTGCCAAGATGGTTTTCTTTGCTATTGCCTAAACATTTATTGTAGATGTGCCAAAATGCGCATGCCTTTTATATTATATGATATATACTTATGTGTATGGGATAAATTTATTAATCTGTGTGTAATGACCATGTCATAACTTTATGCAGCATTATAACCCCAAGAAGAAGAAACAGTTCCTAATAACTTTCAACAATATTACTCGTAGTTGGAGCTATAACAATACAATAGACCAATGTGTGATTGAATTTACTACTGAGTATGATGCTCGGTGCACAAAAGGGATGAGAGAGGGATGCCTATGTCATGTGGTGATATGTGTGAGAAAGGGACAGTCAACTCATGGGCCTGACCACACACAGTAGAGGAGGCGGTATAGTTAACTTTCACATGTGGAGTAGTAGTATATGTGCACTTTTCTCGAACTCATGATGAGTAAAGGTGTGTTTGTGTTAGTAACAGATGATGGGTGATTGTTCGTTGGTACCTATGATACCCTAATCTGGAGACACCTCTGGCCTGAGTGATGCAATCTGCGGTGAAGGAGCTTCGCCTGTATTTTGTTATGAGGAGAATAGGAACATCAATCGGACAGTGCCACTCAAGAAGCCAACGAAGTGGCATGCATCACCCATGTAGCCTCGATATCCTTTTATACCCAGAGGCCAACAACAGTTAAACAACACCAATTGGTCTCCATTAATACCTACAGTGATCCTTCCACAAAGGAACTTGAACCCTAGTTTAGCAAACTTGAATCAGCAGTATCAAGATCAACTAGTTGTTACCAGATCTACCCGAGAAATAAACATTTTCCCTCAGTGATTAACTTAACTAGAGACATAAGAACAGTCAGCCGTTGTTAATTGTGCTAGACCTTTGTCTGGTGTTTCCATAGGTCTTTTTTGTTGTTGTAAGATATAACAAATCAGATAGTTACCTCTGTATGATCATTAAGACTAATTGTGTCAGTGTATAATAATAACCTGTAATATTGTTATGCCCATGGAGCATACTGCCACTCCATTTTCTTCCATTACAATATGTAAACTTCTCCTATGGTGTTATTTACTTTAATTAGAGTCATATGAGTATTACTGCGTCAAACTCCAGTTTGATAGTAATACATCATTTGACTACACCACCTAGAAAGTAGGCGGAAGGGATAATACTAGCTTCCATTCTAACCATATTGAGCTTTAAAGTTTTGTTTGGTGGTTGGTTTTTTGTTGTTGTTCTGTACGCAGTGACTTCCCTGTGCCCTCTTGGCCTTCTGTTAGAATCCTGGCTTATACCTATTGGAATCGTATAGTCTATATCTGTTTTATCTATAGGGAGTCTTGCGAGCCAATTTCTGGTTTTCCTTAAAAGTTGGCAACTACGAATAGTGGATATCTCTCTTCCATTTCTATCTTTAAATACCACAGATGTGAGGGGAAAAACTGGGCAGTTAACACACACACACACACACACACACACACACACACACACACACACACACACACACACACACACGCATGCACACACACTGCAGGAGATTCTCCTCCTGTAACGTCAAGCATTCATTGCCCATATTGTCAAAGAACATTTCGAGCAAACATAAGACCTTACCAGCCTTCTTAGAACTCACGGCTCCAAACTTACAACCTCACTGGATGAAATTAATAGTCTTCATCATCATTGTTGATGGACAAACACCAAAAGAAACAAATGAAAACCGTAAACTGATTAGAGAAATTAGCTGTACAGTCAACATTTTTGGCCACATTATGAGAAGAAATAAATGGGAGAACTTGGTGACAATTGGCAAGATAGAGGGGAAGAGAAAACGGGGAATACAGAGAATTAAATACACTTAATCTGGATGGCTTGCCACGTGATATGTTCGGGGCAAGAACACAGAGCTGATCCACAACTCTGGTGATGGTGTGAGATGGAGAAACATGACCGATACAAACATACACAAACCACGTCACGCTGTGATGACTTTAGTCTACACACGCTGTCTACTGGCATTGTTACAAGGAAAGTCTGTCGGCGTTAATAACATTCTGAGAACTGAAGTACTGAAGTCGTGATGGAAAGTGGCAAAATTATCAATAACTAGCTGACCCGGCCCGGCTTCGCCCAGTCCTTGGTGGGGAGCATCTCATTTAATTCATATAAGTAGTCATATAAGTTCCCGTTCCCGTTACCGACTGTCTGTCTGTCTGTCTGTCTGTCTGTCTGTCTGTCTGTCTGACCCGGCCCGGCATCGCCCAGCTCCTGGTGTGGAGCATCTCATTTAATTCATATAAGTAGTCATATAAGCTCACGTTCCCGTTCCCGACTATCTATCTGTCTGTCTGTCTATCTGTCTGTCTGTCTGTCTGTCTGATCCGGCCCGGCTTCGTCCAGCCCCTGATGGGGAGCATCTCATTTAATTCATATAAGTAGTCATATAAGTTCCCGTTCCCGACTGTCTGTCTGTCTGTCTATCTATCTGTCTGTCTGACCCG
This sequence comes from Cepaea nemoralis, assembly GCA_014155875.1. Lineage (NCBI taxonomy): Eukaryota > Metazoa > Mollusca > Gastropoda > Stylommatophora > Helicidae > Cepaea > Cepaea nemoralis. The sequence goes on along the minus strand of JACEFZ010007333.1, from coordinate 204,169 downwards.
GCCCAGCCCATGGTGGAGAGCATCTCATTTAAATCATATAAGTAGTCATATAAGATCCCATTCCCGACTATCTGTCTGTCTTGGGTAAATGGAGGAGGGAGGAGGAAGAGGGAGGTGGAGGAGGGAAGAGGAGGGAGGAGGAGACAGGAGACAGGAGGAATAGGGAGGAATAGGAGGGAGGAGGAGGGATTAGGAAGAGGAGGGAGGAGTAGGGTGGAGGAGGAGGGGGAGGAGGAGGGAGGAGGAGGGAGAGGGAGGAGGAGGGAGGAGGAGGAGAGAGTAGGAGGAGAGAGGAGGCGGAGGGAGCAGGAAGAGGGAGGAAGAGGGAGGAGGAAGAGGGAGAAGGAGGAGGGAGGAGAAGGAGGAGGGAGGAGGAAGAGGGAGGAGGAGGGAGAAGGAGGGAGGAGGAGAACGCAGGAGGAGGAGGGAGGAGGAGGAGGAGGAGAGGGAGGAGGAGGGAAAGGGAGGAGGAGGAGAGAGTGGGAGGAGGGAGGAGGCGGAGGGAGAAGGAAGAGGGAGGAAGAGGGAGGAGGAAGAGGGAGAAGGAGGGAGAGGAGAACGCCAGGAGGAGGAGGAGGGAGGAGGAGAGGGAGGAGGAGGGAGAGGGAGGAGGAGGGAGGAGGAGGAGAGAGTAGGAGGAGAGAGGAGGCGGAGGGAGCAGGAAGAGGGAGGAAGAGGGAGGAGGAAGAGGGAGAAGGAGGAGGGAGGAGAAGGAGGAGGGAGGAGGAAGAGGGAGGAGGAGGGAGGAGGAGAACGCAGGAGGAGGGAGGAGGAGGAGGAGAGGGAGGAGGAGGGAAAGGGAGGAGGAGGGAGGAGGAGGAGAGAGTGGGAGGAGGGAGGAGGCGGAGGGAGAAGGAAGAGGGAGGAAGAGGGAGGAGGAAGAGGGAGAATGGGGAGGGAGGAGAAGGAGGGAAGAGGATGAAGGGGAGGAGGAGGAAGAGGGAGGAGGAGGAATGTGAAGGGAGGAGGAGGGAGGAGGTAGAGGGAGGAGGAGTAGGAGGGAGGAGGAGTAGGAGAGAGGAGGAGGAGGGAGGAGGAGAGGGATGAGGAGGAAGAGGGAGGAGGAGGAACGTGAAGGGAGGAGGTAGAGGGAGGAGGAGGAGGGAGGAGGAGAATGGAGGAGGAGGGATGAGGAGGAGAGGGAGGAGGAGGAAGGAGGAGGGGAGGAGGGGGAGGAGGAGGGAGGAAGAAGGAGGAGGGATGAGGGGGAGGAGGGAGGGGGAGGAGGAGAAGGGAGGAGAAGGGAGGAGAAGGGAGGAGGAGGGCGAAGGAGGAAGGAAGAGGAGGGCGAGGAGGTAGGAGGAGGGAGGAGGAGGAGGAAGAGGGAGGAGGAGGGAGGTGGAAGAGAGTGGAGGAGGGAGGAGAAGGGAGGAAGAGATAGGCGGAGAGAGGAGGAGGAGGGAGGAGGAGTAGGGAGGAATAGGAGGGAGGAGGAGGGAGGAGGAGGGATTAAGAGAAGGAGGGGGGAAAGGGGAGAAGGAGGAGGGAGGAGGAGGGAGGAGGAGGAGGAAGAGGGATGAGGAGGGAGGAGGAAGGAGGAGGAAGGAGGAGGAGGAGGAGGGAGGAGGAGGAGGGAGGAGGAGGGTGAAGGAGGAGGAGGAGGGAGGAGGGTGAAGGAGGAGGAGGAGGAGGAAGAGGGAGGAGGAGGAGGAGGGAGGGGAAGGAGGAGGGAGAAGGAGGAGGGAGGAGAACGCAGGTGGGGGAGGAGGAGGAGGGAGAGGGAGGAGGAGGGAGGAGGAGGAGAGAGGAGGAGGAGGGAGGAGGTGGATGGAGAATGAGGAGGGAGGAAGAGGTAGAAGGAGGAGGAAGAAGGAGGAGGGGGAGGAGGAGGAGGAGGAGGAGGAATGATGAGGAGGGAGGAGGAGGAAGAGGGATGTGGAGGAAGGAGGAGGAGGGAGGAGGTAGAGGGAGGAAAAGGGAGGAGGGAGGAGGAGAGAGGAGGAGGAGGAGAAGGGAGAAGGAGGAGGGAGGAAGAGGTAGAAGGAGGAGGGAGAAGGAGGAGGGGGAGGAGGAGGAGGAATGATGAGGAGGGAGGAGGAAGAGGGATGTGGAGGAAGGAGGAGGAGGAAGGAGGTAGAGGGAGGAGGTAGAGGGAGGAAAAGGGAGGAGGGAGGAGGAGAGAGGAGGAGGAGGAGGGAGGAGGAGCAGGGAGTAGGAGGGATGAGGAGAAGGGAGGAGGAGGGAGAGGGGAGGGGGAGAAGGAGGAGGGAGAGGGAAGAGGGGGAGGAGGAAGAGGAGGAAGGTGGAGAGAGGAGGTGGGAGGGGGAGGAGGAGGGAGAAGGAGGAGGAGGGAGGAGGAGAACGCAGGTGGGGGAGGAGGAGGAGGGAGAGGGAGGAGGAGGGAGGAGGAGGAGGGAGGAGGAGGAGAGAGTAGGAGGAGAGAGGAGGCGGAGGGAGCAGGAAGAGGGAGGAAGAGGGAGGAGGAAGAGAGAGAAGGAGGAGGGAGGAGAAGGAGGAGGGAGGAGGAAGAGGGAGGAGGAGGGAGAAGGAGGAAGGAGGAGAACGCAGGAGGAGGAGGGAGGAGGAGGAGGAGAGGGAGGAGGAGGGAAAGGGAGGAGGAGGGAGGAGGAGGAGAGAGTGGGAGTAGGGAGGAGGCGGAGGGAGAAGGAAGAGGGAGGAAGAGGGAGGAGGAAGAGGGAGAAGGAGGAGGGAGGAGAAGGAGGGAAGAGGATGAGGGGGAGGAGGAGGAAGAGGGAGGAGGAGGAATGTGAAGGGAGGAGGAGGGAGGAGGTAGAGGGAGGAGGAGTAGGAGGGAGGAGGAGTAGGAGAGAGGAGGAGGAGGGAGGAGGAGGGATGAGGAGGAAGAGGGAGGAGGAGGAACGTGAAGGGAGGAGGAGGGAGGAGGTAGAGGGAGGAGGAGGAGGGAGGAGGAGAATGGAGGAGGAGGGATGAGGAGGAGAGGGAGGAGGAGGAAGGAGGAGGGGGAGGAGGGGAGGAGGAGGGAGGAAGAAGGAGGAGGGAGGAGGAGGGATGAGGGGGAGGAGGAGGGGTAGGAGGGGGAGGAGGAGAAGGGAGGAGGGCGAAGGAGGAAGGAAGAGGATGGCGAGGAGGTATGAGGAGGGAGGAGGAGGAGGAAGAGGGAGGACGAGGGAGGTGGAAGAGAGTGGAGGAGGGAGGAGGAGGGAGGAAGAGATAGGCGGAGAGAGGAGGAGGAGGGAGGAGGAGTAAGGAGGAATAGGAGGGAGGAGGAGGGAGGAGGAGGGATTAAGAGAAGGAGGTGGAAAAGGGGAGAAGGAGGAGGGAGGAGGAGGGAGGAGGAGGAGGAAGAGGGATGAGGAGGGAGGAGGAAGGAGGAGGAAGGAGGGAGGAGGAGGAGGAGGGAGGAGGAGGAGGGTGAAGGAGGAGGAGGGAGGAGGGTGGAGGAGGAGGAGGAGGAGGAAGAGGGAGGAGGGAGGGGGAGGAGGAGGGAGAAGGGGAGGAGGGAGGAGGAGGGAGGAGGAGGAGAGAGGAGGAGGAGGGAGGAGGAGGGAATTCATACTCGTCTAGGTTCTGTGATTTCGGTCCTTCCATTGATTGTTATTCCCTTCTACACGACTGTAGATAACTTCCTTACACATAAAAAGATGAATTGTTATTGATATTGCCGTGGCATGGAGGCATATATATCAGCAGCAGAGTTGAACGCCTACGCCAGCCGGCACGGCACTTGATGATGATGATGAAGATTGCCTTGTGACGATTCTGTGTAGTCACGTCATTTTCTTCCCTTTCCCTAGCGTTTTGGTTCGGGGATTCTTTCATCATCATCATCATATATTTACGTACGTATTTTGGGAATGGGAGGAGGGAGGAGGAGGAAGAAGAAAAAAAATACGACAGTTGGCAGCGCTGGAATGAAAGGAAGGCGTGTAGAAAATTTCATCTCAATCGGATGGGCCGTTCGCGAACAAATAAAGGACATACATACATACATACATACATACATACATACATACATACATACATACATACAGACAGACAGACAGACAGACAGACAGACAGACCGACAGACAGACAGACAGACAGACAGACAGACAGACGGAGATCCTAATTTATATATAAGACTAGCTGACCCTGCCCGGCTTCGCCCAGACCCTGGTGGGGAGCATCTCATTTAATTCATATAAGTAGTCATATAAGTTCTCGTTCCCGTTACCGACTGTCTGTCTGTCTGTCTGTCTGTCTGTCTGTCTGTCTGTCTGTCTGTCTGTCTGTCTGTCTGTCTGACCCGGCCCGGCATTGCCCAGCTCCTGGTGTGGAGCATCTCATTTAATTCATATAAGTAGTCATATAAGTTCCCGTTCCCGACTGTCTATCTGTCTGTCTATCTGTCTGTCTATCTGTCTGCCTGACCCTGCCCGGCTTCGCCCAGTCCCTGGTGGGGAGCATCTCATTTAATTCATATAAGTAGTCATATAAGTTCCCGTTCCCGTTACCGACTATCTGTCTGTCTGTCTGTCTGTCTGTCTGTCTGTCTGTCTGTCTGACCCGGCCCGGCATCGCCCAGCTCCTGGTGTGAAGCATCTCATTTAATTTATATAAGTAGTCATATAAGTTCCTGTTCCCGACTGTCTATCTGTCTGTCTGTCTGTCTATCTGTCTGCCTGACCCTGTCCGGCTTCGCCCAGTCCCTGGTGGGGAGCATCTCATTTAATTCATATAAGTAGTCATATAAGTTCTCATTAAATTCATACAACAAAAAAAGTAACTTAAAAGAATGTCCTTCCACACACCATCCTATTATTTTTAATGAAAACTCTTTCTAATCACCTGCATGACTACAGTAACTTCTTAAGCAAAAAAAGATGAGTTACAATGTTATGCATTGTGCATTATTTTTATGAAAACTTTGAAAATGCCTTACAGATTGTATCATTATTTATTATAACTCATATGCCGGTACATAACTATGGACAAAGAGTTTATAAATCTTTGAAAACGATGCCACAATATGACTATAAGTTATACAGAAAAGTTATGCCCCTTGAAATAACTTTTACAGAGTTATGTCCCCTGAGATATATGAAATTATAATGAAAAATGAAAAATTAAATAATACTGAGTAAGCAGGCGATTTCACACTAACAAAATATCACAGTTGGCAGCGCTGGAATGAAAGGAAGGCGTGTAGAAAATGTCATCTCAATCGGATGGGCCGTTCGCGAACAAATAAAGGACATACATACATACATAAATACATACAGACATATAGACAGACGGAGATCCTAATTTATATATAAGATGATGTGGCCCGTGTAGCGTGACGAAAAATAACACATAAATACTATAATGGATGTTGAATGCAAACACCATTCAATGGCTTTGCAGTCGCCGCGTATATTCCACAACAATATTACATGTTCATCGCTGGAGTATGACAAGGGAAACAGTTATTTGCCGCAATTTAAGTATCACATTACAGCATGCTATCTTCATAATTTCAATTTGATATATAATTGTCAACTTTATTTGACGAAAACTACAAAATACACATAAAACTCGATGCTAAATTGAATAATATATTGCAGAACAACGCAAGACGTCTATATAAAACGGAATGGGGGTCTACTTTTGTCTTGGAAAGACACTCCAGACCTCTGAATAGCAGTACAATATTTTAATTTGGAAAGTGTAGTCTGCGTTGTAATGAAGGGGAAAACAATTATCAGTAATCGGTTTCTATTTTATCGCGATCTTGAAATAATCGGGGAATGTATCATCATTCATCATCATCTTCCATTTTTACCGTCAAGCGATGTGGGGGAGGATTAATTGTCGTTCCAGAGCCTGATGGGTGGCACTGAATAGTGTCATTCTGTGTGATTGTACAACGTCTTTGATATCGGTAATCCATTTTCTTCTCGGGTATCATCGTGTTCTCGTCGCAGATGATCTTTGATGTAAGACCAGTGCTGGTAGTTGATGGTGTTGCATTCTAACGAGATGACAAAACCATTTGTTCTTCTGTCTTTCAATAAATTTGGAACAAGGTGTTGATCCCACTGTCTTTCTGAAAACAGCATTTCTTACGCGGTCTTGGATTGTTAAGTTGGAAGCTCTCCTCAGGCAGCTAATCTCCCAGGTATTGATTTTGCTACCATCATTGGAACGTTTAGTATCTCCATATTTATTCATTCATTCAGTAGCATGTCCTTTGAAATAACCTCACTCCCATAACAATCTTCCGGAAAACCTCGATCATACGGCTGATTCACCAATCTTGAATTTTGTATAGATGTGGTTGCGTAATCTATTTGCGCAGAATAATGACTTGTTCTGGTCTGTCCATAATGTGGTAGTCATCTTGAGCAGGTTTTGGTGGCTTTCTGACTGATGTGATCATTCTTTTCTTTTGATGGTATGTAATGGGCACATCAGGCTGTTCTTCTTTTGCTCCTTCCTTAGCCAATCGATCAGCTCTGTCGTTTCCGGGTACTCCACAGTGGGATGGTATCCACTGTATGGTGAACTTAAGCTGACTGCTAAGTTCAGAAAGTAGTGTCCTTAGTACTGGCAATTTCCCAGACAGGAATGCATCGAGTACTGATTTTGCATCTGTCAATAGCACTACATGTTGTGTACCATTGCTGGTATTTAGTAATTTCTCTGTTGCTATCTTGATTGCCTCAATTTCAGAATCATAGTTATGGCAGTACTTTCCTATTGGTACTCTGACCGTGTCCATAGTATTATTTGGGTATACTATTTACACTACCGCCCCTCCATTTCGAACAGCACATTTTGCTGACCCATCTGTGTAGACTCGGATCCAGAGGTCCTGTGGGTATTCTTCTTCAAAATAGCTGAGAGTGGCTGTTCTGCGCTGCACACTGTTCTGTTCTTCCTTGTCAAATATTCCTCTCACTTTTGTCTGGATGTGCAGTAATGTTCATATTTCCATGGAGTTCGCTCTGGACTAGTTTTCAGGGGGATACCAACTGTGGACTGATCAGTGGTTTCTCTGCAGAGTCGTTTAGCCTGGTGGATAAAACTACTTCTTTTCAACCGCCCCATAGCTAATTTTTCAAATCTGTTCTTCATAGGGTGGCCTGGCATGCTGAGGAACTTTACTGCTTGTATTAGCGTTTTCGAATCTCTGCGCTCTCTCGGTGCTTGTGTCCTCACCATCTTCTCCATCTCCACTATAGTGATTGATCACATAATTCATGTACTGATTCTAAGTGCTTGATTTTGCACCTTGTCAAGCTCTTGTGGTTTTTTTTTTTTTTTAAATGCTGAACACCACGCAGTTGACCTGTTTTCCAGGTGTGGCCGCATGCTCTGTTGAAAAGCTTTGCTATGTATTTTCCCACTACCCCCCCCCCCCCCCGTGTAGTTCCTGTTAGTTTTCTCAGGATGGCTATTTTCCTTCTGGCTTTTGGTATTGCTTTGTTGACGCACTTTCTAAATGTCAGCCTGCCATCAAATGTTACTCCAAGATATGTTGGTTCTTTATCTTCTCTAAGGGGTATCTGGACGATCCCTGCCTTTTGTTTTGGAGAGAGGATAAATAGAGTGGTGCTGCACTTGTCAGTGTTTATGCTGACACACCATCTATTTGCCCATGCAACAAATGCATCTACATCTCTCTGTAGCGATCTGGTGGCCACTGATGCATGTTCATTTGTGCTCCATAGAAACATGTCATCAGCGTACATTGCCACTTTAATTCCATACGGTAGATTAGCAACAAGATCATTAATGACGATTAGAAAAAGTGTAGGGAACAAGACTTCGCTCTGGGGAACACCATGACGCAGTAATACTTTCTTGCTCTTGAGTCCGTCTATCTGTACTCGGGCTCTTCTGTTGTGCAAGTATGCTTTCGCCCATCTGCACATTCTTCCATTGACTTTGTAGTTTCTCAGTTTCTTCATCAGACCTTCTTTCTAGACTTTGTCAAAGGCTTTCTTCAGAACTATCCATGCAGCAAGCACCAGCTTCTTCTCTTGTAATGCATTTTCAATTTCTTGAGTGAGGTAGGTTGTCTTATCTTCCGTAGAATATCACTGCCTAAAGTCAGCCTGCTGTGGCACAAGGATGTTTTCACTTTCAATGTACTACTGCAGTCTGTGATTGATGATGCGCTCCATTGTTTTGCAGAGACTGCTGGTGAGGCTAATTGGTCTGTAGCTGGGGGAATTGGAACTATCTTTCCCTGATTTTAGGAGGGGTATCATGATTGCTTCTCTACAGGCTTGTGGAACACTGCCTAAGGTCCAGCTGCTATTGAAGATCTGCAACAGCTTTGCTTTGGCCTCTTTTCCTAGGTTACGGATCATTTCATTGGAGATACCATCAGCTCCTGATGACTTTCTAATTTCCAGTTTTGATATAGCTAGCTCCAGTTCGCTGATTGTGATAGGTGCCTCCAGAACCTCATGTACTGTTTCATTCTGTTCTGTATGTTGCAATTTCTCTCGAATCTCTTGTTGTTTCTCTGGGCTAATTTTGATAAGGTTAATTTGCAAATTAGTCTGCAAAATGGTCAGCTGCTTGCTTTTCTGTTAAGATGTTTCCATCTTTATGTAGTGCAATTTTTGAGTTTCTCCCTGTGCCCTCATCGTTAAGTTGTTTTATTAGTATTAGCTTCCACAACTTCATTGCGTCTCTTTCAAAGTTCAGTAACTCTGTTTTCTCCTGCCATCTTTTCCGTCTAGCCTGCAGCTTGGCCATTTGAAATTTGGCTTTTGCGTGCTGGTATTTATTGTGGTGTTCTTGGTAGAGTTTGGCCTCTGCTTGCTTTCTACACACTTCCACATCATTATGCAACTGTTCCAGTTCACTACTCCAGTAGGGTTTATATTGTTTACGGGCTCCTCTTGGTATTGTTTCTCGTGCTGCCTGTAGTATGCATTTCCCAAACTCTTCAACTACTTTATTTATGTCTTTCTCAGTGTTCAGGTTTCTAACTAGTATGCTGGTGCGATGCTTGTACATTGTCCAGTCTGCTTTCTTGTAGTTCCACCTCGAGATGGTGCTGGTTTCACTTACAAGCTCATGTTTTTAGTTAGAAAGAGTGGCCGATGGTCACTGCCACCAAGTTGTTTCCCAACAATTCGTGTAATGTCCCACTCCAGGTCAGGTGTAGTTGTAGTGTGCCATGATCTCGAGTAGAAAGTGTGTGGGTCGGACGGCTTGTTAATCAAGATGAATCTATTCTCATTCTGCCAATCTTCAAGTCTCTCTCCTGCCTGGACCATGTGATCATAGCCCCAGCTTTGCGAGTGGCTGTTGAAGTCGCCACACATAATATTGTTTTTTTTTTCATTTAGTGGTAGTGTGTCCAGTGCCTGTGGGCGGTCACATGGACTGAAGTAATTGATTAAATGAAGGTCTGTATTGCCTGTCTTAAGTGTTAAAAGCCTGATACTCAGCCCCTTCCATGAAAACTTCAATTTGGGAAGCATTGATGTTATTTTTTACAATGGTCAGTATGCCACCCTTTCGCCTATCCTTTCGGTCAGATCAGTAACACTGGTAGCCTCTGATTTTGAAGGCTATATTTTCGTTGAGGTGAGTTTCTTGCAAGCAACACACGCTTACTTTTTCATGGTTCAAGGTGTTTTCTAGTTCTATTTTGTTTTTGCTGACCCCCCCCCCCCCCCCCCCCACCCCTAGGTCTTTGTTTAGTATGACCAGACGCTCTATTCTCAGGCCCCATGGCTCCACAGGACATCTGAGAAGGACCTCCAGTGGTTGTGGTTTGACTCTTTCGAGGCATCGGGCCCAGCACTGCACCTGCCTGGGGGTCCAAATCAAAGTGAGCACCATAAAATTTAGCAGTAATGACAAATTTCATGGCTTCATTTGATTGCGTGGCATCCTGATTTCTGTGGTGCGCCTCTCGGCTGGTTGCCTCCGTCTTCAGCACCTTTCCTTTGCTAGAGCAGACTGTGGTCTTACTCGAGTTTAGATGGTTAGGCACGCACACACATGTCTGCGCATGCATATACGTGCATACACATCTAGAGCTTTCTGGTTATTTATCGGTGCCAGTGACTCACCGCCGCCTCTTCTCCTGTTAGTTAAAACAAGTCCGCCACGAGAAGGTCAGGAGTTGGACTTTTGCTGCAGAGGTGATGAATGCATGAGCCATTGGGGTATTTATGCAAGGTCTGGCACTAACCCCAATCCCGCCTACATAACAGCAACATTTGGAACCCGTCTAAAGGTATGAACTCGGCAAGACAGCAGGTTTGTCTATGGTATAATCACTAGACTGTCTAAAGTTACGAACCCTGCAAGACAACAGGTGGAGAAGTTATGGCTCTTTTACAGTTTGGACGTATTTTACAGTGCTAGCTGCCCCTCACAACTAACTCTCCTTCACTCGCATGCTTCAGCACCAGAAGATAATGCATCAGTCAAGTACTGACACAGGTCACATGTTGATACAAGAATGTTAGGCAGAGACGGAATTTGTAGTGACGAGTTGACAGGAAAGACTTTTGTTTACAATTATTGATGACAATTATAGTACAACAGCTGACAACGTGTAGCAATAAGGCAAATTTATTTGAGGACAAATACCGTACAGCAATCAACCATACATTTCAAGAAGACAGACATATAAATAATAATGAGAAAAGGAATACATATTTATAATACACGTGAACACATTAAATAAATTGTAAAAAGCAAGAAATGTATAAATAATAATACGAAAATGAATACAGACAACATGCTACATATGTAAACAATAACTACACAATAAACATCATAACTATAAGGTTTCTCATATATTGTTCATTTCTGACACCACAACTTCAAATTCTACACCTCTCCCCCGATGTGTCTCCACCTTGACGTGGTGGGGGAGCTTGCGTGTCCCATCGACCCCATTTGCTTGCCGATGGATGAAAAACTACATATCGGACAGCTTATGGGATAGGGACCAGACTAAGAGAGACACAACCTGCTGCTCTGCAGGTATAGACTGAGGATAACAGTCAAAAGTTTAAAAGGTGCACGAAGGCAGACGTTTTTGGTCCGGACAAAACTCTTAAGGCTCCCTGTCGAGGGCTGTGGCTGAACGCCTCTAAGACACAAACCCTCGGATCTGAGAGCCAGGCCGATACCAGTCTACCGGAAACTCTTAAGGTTCACTGTCGAGGGCTGTGGCTGAACGCCTCTAAGCCACAAACCCTCGGATCTGAGAGCCAGGCCGATACCCGTCTACCGGAAAATAGAAACATGATACTGAGCAAGCTACATGCTCAGGTCTGATACATGTTCGAAGGCTCTCAGCTGGGGGATATGAGAGATTCCCGGATGAAGGGGCCTGGCCGTTTCCCGTTCACTGCTGCACGAAGGTAAGGTGCTGAGCCGGCAGCACATGTAGCCTACATGTAATGTAGCCTTGAAGTGAGGAATTAAAGCAGCCATGAGCATGACATGACCATTCCCTCGGTGAGCCCAGTATCAAGGCGCTATGTGTCGGCCCTGCAACTATGGAAGCAACCTAGGATGGCGGAAAATGCTATGGACTGTGCCTTCCTTCTCTTGAGGGATGACCGAAGTCCTCGACTGTTCGAACTTGACCAGCTGGAATGTGGACGGTACCACAAAAGTGAGAGTCTCCCAGGATTGCTAACCTGGTCAAAAATGCACGCGAAAGCCGGATGTGTGACCTAAGGGTTTTCAACCCAAGGGTGCCTAACGCACACCGCAAACACATCTGAAAAAACACTCCGGATGAACGAAAAGAAGAAGAAGAAATTCTACACCTGTGTTATATATGCTATTCACTGCCAATTTAATAAATACGTACACCAATTATAACACAATTTAATGGTTTCTAGTCCACATTTATTAAGTTAGGATATTTAAGGTCTCCATTGTGAATAAAAGAAGCATTGATACTATCTTCATTTGTAACATTTTCATTCTTTATATTGACTTGTGGTGTTTCAAATAATCAGTTTAAATTGAATACAATAACTTCTAACATAACATTAGATGCAAGCCTCAAAAGATGCATAGACGAAATAAACACCAGTGCATGAACCATAAGAATTAAAACTCAGTCTTCTGTAAGATTAACAATAAATAATCTCACTCATGGTGAGTTGTCTAACTTTAACATCAAATTTCTCCACAAGACTGCCAGGAATGTGTCCTGGGTGCATATCTTCCTAGCACGGTAACAGTGTTTATAATAGGGGGCTGCGTGGTCTCGAGGTATGGTATCCGCCTCGAGTGCTGGAGGTCCCGGCCCCGGTGAGGACCAGGATTTATTAAAAACATCCACCGGGACTTCCAGTAATTTCCCCTGGTCTCTGGGTAGTGAGATCGAACGCCCGTGTGTATTGTTGCGCACGTAAAAATTCCCTTGGCAGTTGGAAATCGAAAAGAGTAGCCTAATGGCGCTGCTGGGGCAAAATTTCGAGTTAAAAATCTACCCAAGTATTTCAGGATCCTCGGCGGTGCTACGGAGTTCGTACACTGAGCTGAGTTTCTCCAGACTCAGGTTTGAGTTAGGAGGAGAACGGAGCACTTATGGGTTGCACCCGTGTGCCGTGATGTTGATCCATAAACTAAACTAAACTAAGTGTTTATAATAAAAGATGTGGACCTTAGGACGCCGGTGTTGGCCAGTCATTTCTCGTTGTTGTAACTAATACTGCCAACCTTCCTAATTTCACTATGCAGTGGATGCTGTGTGTTTGCGTTAATTCTGAGGTAGGCGCGTGCCCTGCAAACTTGCATTCTCTCTTCAATGTTGGAAAATCAAGAAGGTAGCGCATCGCCCTGCATGCTGTATCTCTTGTACATCCAAGAATAATGCGCATAGCTTCATTCTGTATCCTTTCCATCCTTTCTATCTGCTTATGGCTGAGAGTCAGGATTGCCATTGCATACTCCAAAACAGACATGACCAGCCCCCCGTACAGAAGACATAGATGGCGCTGCTCACAGTTTGCTGCCGCCATCACCCGCATCGCTGCCAAGCCCCGCTTGGCCTTTGTTATCACCTGGTCTATGTGCACATTATAAGCAAGGCTTCAATCAAACCGTATCCCCAGGTAATTCATTGCCTGCGTTCTTTCCACCGTCTCTGAACACAGCATTACAGTTGGTGTTGGATTGTTGACAATATGATTATTCAACGAGAACCAAGTCACTGTTGCCTTTGTTGGGTTGACCATTGCAGAAATTGTGAAATTAGGAAGGTGAAGGGCAGCAGGTTAAAAAGAGGACGGTCGTGGATGGGTCAAGCCGAAGACATTCTTCAACAGGTGTGTTCACTTGAGGACTTAGAACCTGGCGAGGAGTGGGTGCAAGTGCCAACAGACTTCTGCACATCCTTTTCAGTTTGCATCCAACTAGATAGAAAATGCAGACAAGAAAATCCGGCTGCTGTGGAGGTTGAAGTACAAGCGTTGATTTTCGAGAATGCGCTAGACAGTGACGCGGTCATCTACACAGATGGGTCGGTCGTCCGACATGTGAGAAGCTCATGGGCCTTTACAGCTCGGGCCGGAGGGAGAATTGTGAAGGAGGACTCTGGTGCTTTCACTGAAACCACAAGTAGCCTGACCATGGAAGTCATGGCAGTAAGTAAAGCAATAACATGGCTCGAGACACAGACATTCACTAGGGCTTGTTTCCTTAGCGACTCAATGAACATGATCAAGAGGATAGAGGAGGGGTCGATCCGAAGAGAATGGTTGCTGCCTCTGGAGCGGTCTCGGCTGGCAAAGATTAGTTTCATCTTTGTGCCAGGGCATGCGGGAGTACAAGGAAATGAGCGGGCTGACAAGCTCGCAGGTGAGGCTACTGTGGAGGGCGGACGCGCCATGGACCAGGCTGACATTCTGAATGCTCTACGAGAAGTGAGACTTTTGCAAGAACCAAGTGATGACTGTGAATCTACAACAATGGCCAGACTGCGAGAGCAGCAAATTAAAAGAGGGGTGGCCAAACAAGAACACTACGCAGGAAGCCAAAGAAGATTGATAAACCAACACAGAACTGGCGTCGTTAGCCGCTACACGCTGCAGGATTTGCTGAGGAGGGGATCCGAGCACTTATGGACTGAATGGTCCGATGTGCAACGAGGATGATCTGTCGACTAACTAACTAACTAACTAATACTGCCAACGATTCATAATGAGACGCAAGTCATTGGCATCAGTGTTGCTCCCAGCTTATCTGTTTAAAGTGGTTGTATTCCTTAGAAGGACTTATTCATTGGTTTATTTTTTTTTTGTGGCCCTTTTTCTGTGCCTGAACCATGAGCAGTGCTGCCATCCAATTGACTGCCTCTTCTTCAGGTAGTTTGGTCCAATTAAATATCTCTTTGTGATCTTTCATAAATTTATCGGCTCTCTTCTCTAGGCTGTCTTGGCTTTTGTCTTCTTTCTGAGTGAAAATGGGTGTGCCCTTGAAATTAATCATTATTGTGAGTGGGTTGCTGGTTTCAGCTTGAGGTTTCTCTATGGTTTTTGGCGTGTCTTCAGCTTGAGATTTCTCAGTTGTCTTTGGCGTGGCTGTTGGCTTGTTTTGGATTGGCTACCTGTCGATTCTTAGTTGTTCTTTTTCTGTTTGAATTTCTTTCAGTATGCCTTCATTTTTTTTCTTTATCTGAGCCTAGAATTCCATTTCTTTCATAAACCTTGCGTTGCTGCCGGTGTATTGTACTTCGTTTTCATTGGTCGGCTTCAGTGTCAGGAGTTTGTTTATTTGTTTCTTCAAATCAGCTATCTGGCCTTCAAGCTGCTTTTGTCATCTTGTGAAATGGCTGTGGCTGTCTTGCAGCTCCGTCATGCTTCCTTGAATGGTGTGCTTGTTGTTATGGTGAGTTGTATGACATCTCTGTGTCTTTGGCGGTACGGGCAGCCCAGGTATCATGCTTCATGTTTGCCAAGGCAGTTCGCACACTTTCTATTATCATCAGGCGTCTGAAAGTCATGGCCCTGTGTGGCCAGTGGACATTCGTTAAAGGCATGGTCTTCGGCACAGCATCGGCAGATGTCTGTCTTGCTGCGACATGTTGTTCTAGAGTAACCGGCCCTCTGACACCGACAGTATTGTGTAATTCTAGGAACAAAGCATTCAGGCTGCTATTGTTTCCTGTCCATCATCACTTTGACAGGCATCTTGCTTCCCTCTGTTGTCATGACCGCAACTGTTGTTGCTATCTTGGTGCAGGCCAGAAGCCACTCCGCCTTTATGACATGAATGTGGAGATTCTCCTGCTGCTCTGCTTCTGTATCTGGTCACCTGTAAGCTATGCTTGGGCGCATTTGATGACCCATTTGATCGTCTGCCGCATGTCAGTTTTTTCGACTATGGTGTCTTTCTCCTCAGTCTGATTTTGGATAGTCTTTGATCTTGTTTGCAGTCGGCTGTCATCACCTTTCCCAGTGGTCACTTCATTTGTGGCTTCTGGAAATTTTCTTTTTTTTGTGTGGCTGCAATGGTGGTACTTTTGTACAGCTAGTAGGCAGGTTCTCTCATCCTGTCTTCTTGGCGACCTTGATGTGGGTGGCAGCTTTTTCATTTCTCTTCTTGAACAATGAGTGTCTTCTAGTTTTAGGCTTGGAACATGCCATTCTTCTCCCCTGTATCTGGTGTCTTCTAGTTTTAGGCTTGGAACATGCCATTCTTCTCCCCTGTATCTGGTGTCTTCTAGTTTTAGGCTTGGAACATGCCATTCTTCTCCCCTGTATCTGGTGTCTTCTAGTTTTAGGCTTGGAACATGCCATTCTTCTCCCCTGTATCTGGTGTCTTCCTAGTTTAGGCTTGGAACATGCCATTCTTCTCCCCTGTATCTGGTGTCTTCTAGTTTTAGGCTTGGAACATGCCATTCTTCTCCCCTGTATCTGGTGTCTTCTAGTTTTAGGCTTGGAACATGCCATTCTCTCCCCTGTATCTGGTGTCTTCTAGTTTTAGGCTTGGAACATGCCATTCTTCTCCCCTGTATCTGGTGTCTTCTAGTTTTAGGCTTGGAACATGCCATTCTTCTCCCCTGTATCTGGTGTCTTCTAGTTTTAGGCTTGGAACATGCCATTCTTCTCCCCTGTATCTGGTGTCTTCTAGTTTTAGGCTTGGAACATGCCATTCTTCTCCCCTGTATCTGGTGTCTTCTAGTTTTAGGCTTGGAACATGCCATTCTTCTCCCTGTATCTGGTGTCTTCTAGTTTTAGGCTTGGAACATGCCATTCTTCTCCCCTGTATCTGGTGTCTTCTAGTTTTA
This sequence comes from Cepaea nemoralis, assembly GCA_014155875.1. NCBI lineage: Eukaryota > Metazoa > Mollusca > Gastropoda > Stylommatophora > Helicidae > Cepaea > Cepaea nemoralis. The sequence continues at coordinate 187,986 of JACEFZ010007333.1, read as the reverse complement.
GGCTTGGAACATGCCATTCTTCTCCCCTGTATCTGGTGTCTTCTAGTTTAGGCTTGGAACATGCCATTCTTCTCCCCCTGTATCTGGTGTCTTCTAGTTTTAGGCTTGGAACATGCCATTCTTCTCCCCTGTATCTGGTGTCTTCTAGTTTTAGGCTTGGAACATGCCATTCTTCTCCCCTGTATCTGGTGTCTTCTAGTTTTAGGCTTGGAACATGCCATTCTTCTCCCCTGTATCTGGTGTCTTCTAGTTTAGAGGCTTGAACATGCCATTCTTCTCCCCTGTATCTGGTGTCTTCTAGTTTTAGGCTTGGAACATGCCATTCTTCTCCCCTGTATCTGGTGTCTTCTAGTTTTAGGCTTGGAACATGCCATTCTTCTCCCCTGTATCTGGTGTCTTCTAGTTTTAGGCTTGGAACATGCCATTCTTCTCCCCTGTATCTGGTGTCTTCTAGTTTTAGGCTTGGAACATGCCATTCTTCTCCCCTGTATCTGGTGTCTTCTAGTTTAGGCTTGGAACATGCATTCTTCTCCCCTGTATCTGGTGTCTTCTAGTTTTAGGCTTGGAACATGCCATTCTTCTCCCCTGTATCTGGTGTCTTCTAGTTTTAGGCTTGGAACATGCCATTCTTCTCCCCTGTATCTGGTGTCTTCTAGTTTTAGGCTTGGAACATGCCATTCTTCTCCCCTGTATCTGGTGTCTTCTAGTTTTAGGCTTGGAACATGCCATTCTTCTCCCCTGTATCTGGTGTCTTCTAGTTTTAGGCTTGGAACATGCCATTCTTCTCCCCTGTATCTGGTGTCTTCTAGTTTTAGGCTTGGAACATGCCATTCTTCTCCCCTGTATCTGGTGTCTTCTAGTTTTAGGCTTGGAACATGCCATTCTTCTCCCCTGTATCTGGTGTCTTCTAGTTTTAGGCTTGGAACATGCCATTCTTCTCCCCTGTATCTGGTGTCTTCTAGTTTTAGGCTTGGAACATGCCATTCTTCTCCCCCTGTATCTGGTGTCTTCTAGTTTTAGGCTTGGAACATGCCATTCTTCTCCCCTGTATCTGTGTCTTCTAGTTTTAGGCTTGGGAACATGCCATTCTTCTCCCCTGTATCTGGTGTCTTCTAGTTTTAGGCTTGGAACATGCCATTCTTCTCCCCTGTATCTGGTGTCTTCTAGTTTTAGGCTTGGAACATGCCATTCTTCTCCCCTGTATCTGGTGTCTTAAAAAGTCTGGAAAGTAGGTCTGATGAAGAAACTGAGAAACTGTGAAGTGAATGGAAGAATGTACAAATGGGTGAAAGCATACTTGCACAACAGAAGAGCCCGAGTACAGATAGACGGACTCAACAGCAAGAAAGCACTACTGTGCCACGGTGTTCCCCAGGGCAGAGTCTTGTCCCCCACACTTTTTCTAATCTTCATCAATGATCTCGTTGCTAATCTACCGCATGGCATTAAAGCGGCAATGTACGCTGATGACCTGGTTCTATGGAGTACAAATAAAGATGCATCAGTCACAAAAAGATCACTACAAAGAGCTGTAGGTGCAATTGTTGCATGGGCAAATAAATGGTGTGTCAGCATAAACACTGATTAAGTGCAGCACCACTCTATTTACCCTCTCTCCAAAACAAAAGGCAGGGATAATCCAGATAAATGAAATACCCCCTAAGAGAAGATAAAGAACCAACATACCTTGGAGTAACATTTGATGGCAGGCTGACATGGAGAAAGCACATCAACAAAGCAGTAGCAAAAGCCAGAAGGAGAATAGCCATCTTGAGAAAACTAAGTGGAACCACATGACGGAGCAGCCAGATGTGCCCGTTACATACCACCAAAAGAAAAGAATGATCACATCAGTCAGAAATCCACCGAAACCTGCTCAAGATGACTACCACATTATGAACAGACCAGAACAAGTCATTATTCTGCGCCTCAGAACAGGACACAATAGATTACGCAACCACATGCATACAAAATTCAAGCTTGGAGAATCAGCCATGTGCACATGTGGATTGGCGTCGCAGACAGCAGAGCACATACTCCAAGACTGCAGAAAAATATAACATATATAGGCAAACCTTCTGGCCTAGAAAGACAACAGTGGAAAATAAACTCTATGGACTGCTGAGTGAACTAAAAAAGATAGTTAATTTCATACAAGAAGACAACATTGCAGTTCAAGCGAATGAAAGAAGAATAATGGTGTCTTAAACAGTTGGGTCACTTGTTCTCGATATGGCTCTGCATGCAATCACAGATGATGATCACTGTTTTTTCCATGGGAACATCAGTGAAAATAGAGGCAATATCCATTGACACCATATGCCTTAAGTTTAAGATCGATAGTATCCAGTAGGTTAGTTAGTTAGTTGCGGTTCCAACATCACAGCAATGGGTTATCCCAATTATTCTGTTCATGTGCCAGTGAATATCACACAAAATGCTGCTCACTGCCCCATGTGAAAAGTGGAACAGACAGGAGTCTCGACAAACCAACAACCTGCAACAGGTACACTGTGCATAATATCGCCGCCAGAATGCCAACACAAAAGTCCTCCACGAAAAATACAGTTTGTCATCGATGGAAGTGGCAGTCACTAGAAAACTAGCAGCCACACATTACTGCATAAGGCAAACCAGTCAGTTCTGTGACAAACCCAGCTGCCATTTTTCCAAACATGCAGTTCACGCTACAAACAACCATGGACAGATGTAAAAGCATTTCACTGTACATAATGTCGCCGCCAGAATGCCAACACAAAAATCATCCATAAAAAATAGAGTTCATCGTCAATGGAAGCAACAGTCACTAGAAAACCAGCAGCCACACATTTCTGCATACTGCAAAACCAGTCAGTTCTGCGAGAAAGCCAGCGGCCATTATTCTGAACATGCAGATGACACTCCAACCAACTGTGGACAGGTGTAAAAGCATTTCACCTGAAATTCACAGCTCACAGTGTCGCGATACCACTCAACTCAGTAGCAGGGCGACGGAACCATACACTTCCAGTCCAACATAAGAAAAATGTGAATGCAAACAGTAGCAACGAGCATATACACTCCAGAGGCCTTAACCATTTAAATGTCCATCCTCCATTTTCGAGACCAGAAATCCATCCAGTAGTTTGACCAGGTCAAATGAATCTTTTAGTATTAACGGATTGAATGACTGTTGCACTGGTTTAGCAGTTACTGCAAGCCATTTCACCATCCTGTGTTGGGCAAAGTTGAGCATAGATTAAATCAGTCTCAGTGGTACCACAGGCTTGTGCAATTTAGCAATTTCATAAAGGTGGAGGTTTATGAGCCCTGTGGAATGACTGTGCAGTCGCTTCACTGATGAAGGTATCTCTCCCATATGTATTTTCTTATGTTGTTTGAAACTGCTAGCGTGAGTAAAAGCAGCATCCCAGTCATCACAACTGTAAAGTTTTTCTCAAGTATGGGTTCTCATATGTTTCCTCAGACTGCCAGTTGTAGTAAAAGCACCACAATCAACACACTTGCAATATCTCTCTCTGATTGTGTTCTCTTATGTGTCTTCAGATAACCAGCTTGAGTAAAAGAAGCACCACAATCATCACACTTATAAGGTTTTTCTCTTGTGAGTCTTCAGATGGCCAGCTTTAGTAAAAGAAGCACCACAATCATCACACTTGTAAGGTTTTTCTCTTGTGAGTCTTCAGATGGCCAGCTTTAGTAAAAGAAGCACCACGATCATCACACTTGTAAGGTTTCTCTCCTGTATGTGTTCTCTTGTGAGTCTTCAGGCTGCTAGCTACAGTAAAAGAAGCACCACAATCATCACACTTGTAAGGTTTTTCTCCTGTATGTGTTCTCTTATGTGTCTTCAGACTGCCAGCTTGAGTAAAAGAAGCACCACAATCATCACACTTGTAAGGTTTCTCTCCTGTATGAGTTCTCTTGTGTGTCTCCAGATTGCCAGCTTGAGTAAAATAAGCACCACAATCATCACACCTGTAAGGTTTCTCTCCTGTATGTGTTCTCTTGTGTGTCTTCATGTTGCTCTCTGCAGTAAAAGAAGCACCACATTCATCACACTTGTAAGGGTTTTCTCCTGTATGTGTTCTTTTATGTGTCTTCAGACTGCCAGCTTGAGTAAAAGAAGCACCACAATCATCACACTTGTAAGGTTTCTCTCCTGTATGAGTTCTCTTGTGTGTCTTCAGATTGCAAGCTTGAGTAAAATGAGCACCACAATCATCACACTTGTAAGGTTGTCCTCCTGCATGTGTTCTCTTGTGAGTCTTCAGGTAATCAGCTCGAGTAAAATAAGCACCACAATCATCACATTTGTAAGGTTTCTCTCCTGTATGTGTTATCTTGTGTCTCTTCAGGTGGCCAGCTTCAATAAAAGAAGCACCACAATAATCACACTTGTAAGGTTTTTCTCCTGTGTGTGTTCTCTTGTGAGTCTTCAGATGGCCAGCTTTAGTAAAAGAAGCACAACAATCATCACACTTGTAAGGTTTCTCTCCTGTATGTGTTCTCTTGTGAGTCTTCAGGCTGCTAGCTTCAGTAAAAGAAGCACCACAATCATCACACTTGTAAGGTTTTTCTCCTGTATGTGTTCTCTTATGTGTCTTCAGATTGCCAGCTTGAGTAAAAGAAGCACCACAATCATCACACTTGTAAGGTTTCTCTCCTGTATGAGTTCTCTTGTGTGTCTTCAGATTGCCAGATTGAGTAAAAGAAGCACCACAATCATCACACTTGTAAGGTTGTCCTCCTGTATGTGTTCTCTTATGTTTCTTCAGATTGCCAACTAGAGTAAACAAAGCACCACGATCATCACACTTGTAAGGTTTCTCTACTGTATGTGTTCTCTTCTGATTTATGTTCTTTTGGCACTCTAGATGGTCATCTTGAATCGAGAGATCATCCCAATCATTACATTTGTTTGACATCCCTTCAGTATGTGTTCTTGTATATCTGTCTTTACAAATATTTGGACTAGAAGCATCAGATAAGCCTCCTATGTGAGTTCTCTGAGAGCTATAATTGACATAATTAAAAATATCATCAAGAGACTTTGCAAAGTTCTGTGTATGTTTTTCTTGTGTTGCCTTATTTTGCTGCTGATAATTCTCAATAGCCAGAAATAGTTTATTGTTTGTATCAATCACAGAAGACACAGTTTCTGACATGTGACAACCATTTTCATGTTTTTCTGTTGGCTTACTACTGTTCTCAACCATTCTTGATTCTGAGTTGCTGTGTTGTGTCATTTCTTGAATGATGCTACCCCCAGCTATGTCTACCATTTTACTGAAGCTGTGACTTCTGTCCTCACACAGAACATCTGATAGTTCTTGTTTCACAACCTTCATGTCTATGCTGTCATATGTCCACTTTTGTGGATGCTCTTGTATAGGAAGGTAAGGACTATTTGGAGACCTTGAGTGTATTTCTGAAACACACCAAAGTAAATAATTAATATCCTCATGAATATACTAGGTACTGATTATGAACAGATGTGTATGTGCAATCAAGCAGGCACACATTGCAGCAAAAGACAATCAATTTCAAGTGAATGAAATATGGAGAAGAAGAATGATTAATGTGCTCATGTATGAACTACACTGATGTATGATATCAGTTAATGTATGCTCTAAGTTCATGATTATATAAGCTGATGTACGATCTAGGCTGATATATGATCTAGGCTGACGTATTGATCTAGGCTGATGTATGATCTAAGTTCAAGTATGATCTAGGCTTATGTATGATCTAGGCTGATGTATGATCTAGGCTGATGTATGATCTAGGCTGATGTATGATTTAGGCTGATGTATGATATAAGTTCCAGTATGATCTAGGCTGATGTATGATCTGGGCCGATGTATGATCTAAGTTCAAGTATGACCTAGGCTGATGTATGATCTAAGTTCAAGTATGATCTAGGCTGATGTATGATCTAAGTTCAAGTATGATCTAGGCTGATGTATGATCTAAGTTCAAGTATGATCTAGGCTGATGTATGATCTAAGTTCAAGTATGATCTAGGCTGATGTATGATCTAAGTTCAAGTATGATCTAGGCTTATGCATGATCTAAGTTCAAGTATGATCTAGGCTGATGTATGATCTAAGTTCAAGTATGACCTAGGCTGATGTATGATCTAAGTTCAAGTATGATCTAGGCTGATGTATGATCTAAGTTCAAGTATGATCTAGGCTTATGTGTGATCTAAGTTCAAGTATGACCTAGGCTGATGTATGATCTAAGTTCAAGTATGATCTAGGCTGATGTATGATCTAAGTTCAACTATGATCTAGGCTGATGTATGATCTAAGTTCAAGTATGATCTAGGCTGATGTATGATCTAGGCTTATGTATGATCTAAGTTCAAGTATGATCTAGGCTGATGTATGATCTAAGTTCAAGTATGATCTAGGCTGATGTATGATCTAAGTTCAAGTATGATCTAGGCTTATGTATGATCTAAGTTCAAGTATGATCTAGGCTGATGTATGATCTAAGTTCAAGTATGATCTAGGCTGATGTATGACCTAGGCTTATGTATGATCTAAGTTTAAGTATGATCTAGGCTGATGTATGATCTAGGCTTATGTATGATCTAAGTTCAAGTATGATCTAGGCTGATGTATGATCTAAGTTCAAGTATGATCTAGGCTGATGTATGATCTAAGTTCAAGTATGATCTAGGCTTATGAATGATCTAAGTTCAAGTATGATCTAGGCTGATGTATGATCTAAGTTCAAGTATGATCTAGGCTGATGTATGACCTAGGCTTATGTATGATCTAAGTTCAAGTATGATCTAGGCTGATGTATGATCTAAGTTCAAGTATGATCTAGGCTGATGTATGATTTAAGTTCAAGTATGATCTAGGCTGATGTATGATCTAAGTTCAAGTATGACCTAGGCTGATGTATGATCTAAGTTCAAGTATGATCTAGGCTGATGTATGATCTAAGTTCAAGTATGATCTAGGCTGATGTATGATCTAGGCTGATGTATGATCTAAGCTGATGTATGATCTAAGTTCATGTATGATCTAGGCTGATGTATGATCTAAATTCAAATATGATCTAGGCTTATGTATGATCTAGTCTGATGTATGATATAAGTTCAAGTATGATCTAAGCTGATGTATATGTCATGACCCAGATGTGAATATAAGTGATGGGTCATGACATAGAGGTGATTACAGTTCACACCCACACATTAGGGCGTGAAAAGGAAACAAGAGACATCCTCTTTGTCACCTTCAAGATTCATTTGACTGGCGACCATGTTCTGGGCTGAACTGGTCATGTTTCGATATTGGCAATGGCCATTCATAGTGCCGCCCTTTTTGAGTTAGTAGTTATTTTAAGTCTAGTTGTAGCTGAATGCTGGTGTGGTAGTTTGTTACCTTGTAAGAAGTATAGATGACAACTGTGAAAGAAGAATGAAATTAAACATATTAAAGGAACCCACCTTGTGTGATAATTGGACTTGGAGTTTGTGGATGTGATGTAACCAGAAAATGTAATGTCGCCTTTAGATTCACATTGCTCCAACAATATCTAGCGTGCAGTCGTATTATTATGGCCCAGTGCTGCTAGTAGGTCATGTCAACTATGTAAGACTGCTAACAACATAGCCCACACTTAAGTCGGGTTATGTCAATGATCAAGGCTGATGTATGATCTAGGTTGAAATATGATCTACGTTCATGATGATCTAAACCAATGTATGATCTAGCCTGATGTAAAATCTGCTTCTTATTTCGTTCAATTTAAATTTGTCTCTAACTGCAATGTTGTCTCTTGTATAAATGATTCACCAAGCTTAAATTGTGTATACGTGTGGTTGCATAATCAATTCTGAAGCGCAGAATAATAATTTGTTTTGGTCTGTTCAAAAGGTGGTAGTTGTCTCGAGCAGGTTTTGGTGGCTTTCTGATGGATTTGATTCTTCTTTTCTTTTGGTGGCATGTTCTTCTTCTTTCGTTCGCTTGAAATATGTCTATATCTGCATGAATTTAACTGTCTTTTTCAGTTCACACAGTAGTCCATAGAGTTTATCTTTCACTGTCGTCTCTCTAGGCCAGAAGGTTTGCCTAGATATGTTATATTTTGGGCAGTCTTGGAGTATGTGCTCTGCTGCCTGCGAGGCCAATCCACATGTGCACATGGCTGTTTCACCAATCTTGAATTTTGTATACATGTGGTTGCGTAATCTATTGTGTCCTGTTCTGAGGCGCAGAATAATGACTTGTTCTGGTCTGTTCATTACGTGGTAGTCATCATGAGCAGGTTTTGGTGGCTTTCTGACTGATTTGATCATTCTTTTCTTTTGGTGGTATGTAACGGGCACATCAGGCTGTTCTTCTTTGGCTCCTTCCTTAGCCAATTGATCAGCTCTGTCATTTCCGGGTACGTCACAGTGGGATGGTATCCACTGTATGGTGACCTTATGCTGACTGCTAAGTTCAGAACTTAGTACTGGAAATTTCCCAGACAGGAGCGCCTCGAGTACTGATTTTGCATCTGTCAGTAGCACCACAGGTTGTGTACCATTGCTGGTATTTAGTAATTTCTCTGTTGCTATCTTGATTGCCTCAATTTCAGCATCATAGTTATGGCAGTACTTTCCTGTCGGTACTCTGGCTGTGTCCCTAGTATTATTTGGGTATTCTATGTACACTCCCGCTCCTCCATTTCAAACAGCATTTTGTGCCGACCCATCTGTGTAGACTCGGATCCAGAGGTCCTGTGGGTATTCTTCATCAAGGAAGCTGAGAGTGGCTGTTCTGCGCTGCACACTGTTCTGTTCTTCCTTGTCAAATATTCCTCTCACTTTTGTCTGGATTTGTAATGATAGTCTATGCTCATCTTTCCATGGAGTTCGCTCTGGAATAGTTGTTAGGGGGATACCAACTGTGGGCAGATTGGTGGTTTCTCTGCAGAGTCGTTTGGCCTGGTGGATAAAACTACTTCTTTTCAACCGCCCCATAGCTAGGTTTTCAAATCTGTTCTTTATAGGGTGGCCTGGCAAGCTGAGGAACTTTTCTGCTTGTATTAGCGTTTTCGTATCTCTGCGCTCACTCAGTGCTTGTGTCCTCCCCATCTTCTCCATTTCCACTATAGGGGTTGATCTCATCCCTCCTGTGGTGACTCTAAGTACTTGATTTTGCACCTTGTCCAGCTCTTGTAGTGTGGTTTTTGATACTGAACACCACGCAGTTGACCCATATTCCAGGTGTGGTTGTATGCTCTGTTGGTAAACTTTGCTAAGTATTTTCCCACTGGCTCCCCATGTGGTTCCACTTAGCTTTCTCAGGATGGCTATTTTCCTTCTGGCTTTTGCTACTGCTTTGTTGATGTGCTTTCTCGATGTCAGCCTGCCATCAAATGTTACTCCAAGGTATGTTGGTTCTTTATCTTCTCTTAGGGGTGTTCCATTTATCTGGATGATCCCTGCCTTTTGTTTTGAAGAGAGGGTAAATAGAGTGGTGCTGCACTTGTCAGTGTTTATGCTGACACACCATCTATTTGCCCATGCAACAAATGTATCTACAGCTCTTTGTAGCGATCTGGTGGCCACTGATGCATGTTCATTTGTGCTCCATAAAACCAGGTCATCGGCGTACATTGCCGCTTTAATTCCATGTGGTAGATTAGCAACAAGATCATTGATGAAGATTAGAAAAAGTGTGGGGGACAAGACTCCGCCCTGGGGAACACCGTGACGCAGTAGTACTTTCTTGCTCTTGAGTCCGTCTATCTGTACTCGGGCTCTTCTGTTGTGCAAGTATGCTTTCACCCATTTGTACATTCTTCCATTGACTTTGCAGTTTCTCAGTTTCTTCATCAGACCTTCTTTCCAGACTTTGTCAAAGGCTTTCTTCAGATCTATCCATGCCGCAAGCACCAGCTTCTTCTCTTGGAATGCATCCTCAATTTCTTGAGAGAGGTAGGTTGTCTGATCTTCCGTAGAGTAGCACTGCCTAAAGCCAGCCTGCTGTGGCACAAGGATGTTTTTACTTTCATTGTACCACTGCAGTCTGTGATTGATGATGCGCTCCAGTGTTTTGCAGAGACAGCTGTTGAGGCTAATTGGTCTGTAGCTAGAGGCAATGGAACCATATTTCCCTGATTTTAGGAGGGGTATCATTATTGCTTCTCTCCAGGCTTGTGGAACACTGCCTAAGGTCAAGCTGTTATTGAAGATCTGCAACAGCTTTGCTTTGGCCCCTGTTCCTAGGTTACGGATTATTTCATTGGAGATACCATCAGCTCCTGGTGACTTTCTCATTTTCAGTTTTGATATAGCTTGCTCCAGTTCGCTGATTGTGATAGGTGCCTCCAGAACCTCATGTACTATTTCCTTCTTTCCTGTATCTTGTCGTTTCTCTCGATCTCTTGTTGTTTCTCTGGACTAATTTTGATATTGTTATCTTGTGTGAATGAGTCCGCAAAATGGTCAGCTGCTTGCTTTCTTGTTAAGATGTTTCCATCTTTAAGTAGTGCAATTTTTGAGTTTATCCCTGTACCCTCATCGTTAAGTTGTTTTATTAGCTTCCACAATTTCCTTGTGTCTTTTTCAAAGTTCAGAGACTCCTGTCTTCTCCTGCCAGCTTTTCCATCTAGCTTGCAGCTTGGCCCTTTGAAATTTGGCTTTTGCATGCTGGAATTTATTGTGGTGCTATTGGCTGGGTGTGGCCTCTGCTTGCTTTCTACACACTTCCACATCAGTTATGCAACTGTTCCAGTTCACTACTCCAGTAGGGTTTATATTGTTTACGGGCTTCTCTTGGTACTGTTTCTCGCGCTGCCTGTAGTATGCATTTCCCAAACTCTTCAACTGCTTTATTTATGTCTTTCTCAGTGCTCAGGTCTCTAACCAGTATGCTGGTGCGATACTTGTACATTGCCCAGTCTGCTTTCTTGATGTTCCACCTCGAGAGGATGCTACTTTCACTTACAAGCTCATTTTCTACAGTTCGAAAGACTGGCCGATGGTCACTGCCACCAAGTTGTTTCCCAATGTTTCACTCCAGGTCTGGTGAATGAAAAGCCAGGTCAGGTGTAGTTGTAGTGTGCCATGATCTCGAGTAGAAAGTGTGTGGGTCAGACGGCTTGTTAATCAAGATGAATCTACTCTCATCCTGCCAGTCTTCCAGTCTCTCTCCTCTCTGGTCCATGTGATCATAGCCCCAGCTCTGCGAGTGGCTGTTGAAATCGCCACACACAATCATTTTTTCTTTTAATGGTAGTATGTCCAGTGCCTGTGGGCGGTCACTTGGACAGTAGTAATTGATCAGATGTAGGTCTGTATTACCTGTCTTAAGTTTAAGTGTCTGATACTCAGCCCCTTCCATGTAGACTTCGATTTGGGAAGCAATGATGTTATTTTTTACAAGGGTCAGTATCCCACCTTTTCGCCTGTCCTTTCGGTCAGATCGGTAACACTGGTAGCCTCTGATTTTGAAGGCTATATTTTCGTTGAGGTGAGTTTCTTGCAGGCAACATATGCTTACTTTTTCTTGGTCCAAGATGTTTTCTAATTCTATTTTTTTGTTGCTGACTCCCTCCGCATTCCAGTGCATTATTTTAAGTCTTTGTTTAGTATGGCCAGTCGTCCTATTATCATGTCCCCTGGCTCCACAGGACATCTGAGAAGGACCTCCAGTAGTTGTGGTTGGACCCTTTCGAGACCCGGCACTGCACCTGCCTGGGGGTCCAAAGCAGGGTGAGCACCATAACATTTAGCAGTAGTTGACATATTTCATTGCGCGTAAGTACGTGGCATCCTGATTTCTGTGGTGCGCCTCCTGGCTGGTTGCCTCCGTCTTCAGCACCTTTCTTTGCTACAGCAGACTGTGGTCTCACTCGAGTGTAGATGTGTACGTGCGCACACATGTGTCTGTGCATGAATGTACGTGTATACACATCTAGAGCATACTGGTTATTTTTCGGCGCCAGAAACTCGCCGTCGCCCCTTCTCCTGTTAGTTAAAACAGTTCCGCCACGTGAAGGCCAGGAGTTGGACTTTTGCTGCAGAGGTTATGTATTCACGAGCCATTGGGGTATTTAAGCAATGTTGGGCGCTCACCCCAACACTGCGCCCCGGCTACATACAGCAACATTTGGAACCTGGTGGCATGTAATGGGTACATCATGACGGCTTCATGGTGAAGGGGTGATAGAAGCAGTTCGTAATCCCTCATACCCATGTTCGAAACACAGATGTGGGCGATTTGGCAGCAGATCACATTGTGTTGGTTTTTTATGAAATGGTATGGGTGCTGGTCATTCAGAAAGCAATGGCAAACTACTGAATGTAAGCTTGCCCAGGAATCATGAACAGTAAAATACTGCTAGGGTTAACTGCTACATCCTGTAAAGCAGAGGTTCCCAAACCATGGCCCGTGGTTTCTGAAAATATTTTCACTGTACAGGGAAAAAAGATCTGGAGACATTACACATCCCTGCCTAACACCTCTCTTAATAGGTTGATACTGTCCCACTTCATTATCAATCCGTATGGCAGCTTGTTGTTTCCAATATATGTTTTTTATAAGTCTAATGTTTTCCCATCAATTTGTAGATCTGCAAGCATAATCCACCATGTTGACATGTCTAACTCTATCAAAAGCCTGTGTGTAGTCAATAAAGCAAAGATGTATATCCTTGTTTACTTCTATACAATTTCTACTTTGTCATAAAATGTTTGTAATTCCACTTAACTAATGCTTGCTATTGTTGCCGACACTTGTATAATATTTATATCTCTTGGTTTGACTTTGAATTTGAATATAATAACTATTTGATTTAATCACATAACAATTAATTGATTTAGCTGTTTCCTCATCAAACATTAGTCCTACTCCTTTTACTGTATGTATTACCTCCTCAACAAATTATTTTGTGTTTGTCTGTTATTATTTTACCAGATTTCCTCCACCTCATCTCACTCATGCCTAGGATATTAAACTTCATATTTTTCATTTCTTTTATTACATTATCTAACTTTCCTATCTCAACTATGTCTTGACATTCCACGTTCCTATTTTAAATTTGTCTTGGGAAGGTAATGGAGTAGTTTTCCCTTGTCTTCCATATTCACTCAGGTTTTTTTTACCTCTGCCTTTGACAGCAATTTCTGATTGTCAGGACAAGAGAGTGCCTTGCTCTTCTCAGCTGCAGAGTTGTGCACTGATGCCTGTGGATACTTGGTCACACCTATGACCTTATTTTTCCCCAGTGTCTGAGTAGATTTAGATTCTGCCACTGTGTTGATTTTGATGTATAATGCTTTGACAGAAAGCAATGGCAAAGTCCAAATGTAGAATTATCTAGTAAATCACAAACAGCCAATAAATTATGGGGTTGACTGCAATATTCTGTAAAGAATATTCAACTAACTGTTACGTTATATTGCACTTAATCTTACCTTGAGCTGCACAGGCTTCAGGTTGTTCTATCTTGACACTTGATGGCAGTTTATGCTCCATCTTATGACTACAGACAGTCTGAAAGGATTTGTAAGTTACATTTGTATGCAAACATAAACTATATAAATAGATTTGATAGTTTGTTTTTTTCAAGATAATTAATGACACAAAATGTTTTATGATCACTTCAAGACATGATTTCTGATATGTTATTCCTCAAGTCCCGTTTAAGAATTTGAGTTTGGGAATCTATCACAGTGTAATGATATTAGTTTATCATGACGAAAATAACATAACAATACATGACAGCTTTATGGAAAATAATTATTACTTGTGTCACACATCATACACACATTAAAGTTAATGCAATACTTATATCCCAATATTGTCTGCTTGTGCACCGAAGCTCAATGATCTGGAGGTCACAATAATTAAGTCTAAAAATTCAGAGGGAAAGAAAGATAATGAGAATAAATCAAGTAAATGACAACCTGATCTCCATTCGTGAAACTTCACTTCATGAGGCAGAATTATGGGTCAACATATAATGATATTAAAGAATTAAATAACAGATTGTTCAAGTAAAACATTACTAGACTACTGTTGTTTGTCCATCAAGAATGATTATGACCATTTGTCATAAGTCGGGGTGCCCCACCAGCTAGATGAAAGTATTTATTCACTGGCGAGCAACCCTAAATAGTCAGAAACTGACTAGGGACAAAATCTATATGGCTGAACTACAGATTAAGCCCTGAATATCCAACGTACAGCTCTAAGTGGCTCGTTACAAAATTGAAATGAACTGTGCTGAATATTCGCCAAGGAATAAGGAAGAGAAGGTTAGCTAGGATAGATTTTTAAGTCTGAATTAAAGTTTAAGGACAACTATCCTAGTACAGGTTTTTCTCCCTGACTACTCCTTTCCTTGGTGTGTAAGTGAACCCCCACCAATGTACACACACAACACGTATGCACAATTGGAATTAAAATATAACGACCGAACTATGAGTTACAATACTACAACATTTATTTATTAATCATAATCGTAGACATCTGATGGTTCAATATGAGGATGATGAAATCATATACATATTGATATTGATGACAAACATTACATAACTTTTACTTGAACTATCTGGATCTGTGGTCCAGATCCCCACTCTCCAGTAGACACACACAAAAGAACAGCTTGCCGGTATTCTGACGATCCTGTCAGTCCTGACACTCCTAGTCAGTAGTCTCTAGTCTTGAGATCTATAACATAGGTGCTCCTTGTGAGAGCTTGAAAGAAAGTCAAGAATGTGTTATATCAGTTCTACATCAGCGCAATCCTAATTAAAACATATCATAACACAAACATATACAATGACCAGTCTGGCCAAGTTTATCTTTCAGCTCGACTGCGTTCACTATCCTCCTTCTCCCTACTGTCTTTAGTCTGGGACGGGCTTTTCAATTGTCTCACACGCCTGTAATGATTACATTTCTGCCGCCCCATGTCCATGTCGCTAATACAGAAATTCTGTGTCGTACAGCCGCTCCGTCCAATGTTAGTTTAGCAGCTCACAGGGTCGGTAAGGGTATTATAATAATGCCTGATCATCCAGGCTTACAAGCCGTGACCAGTAGCTGTAGCCAGGTTTCCATGCATTACCGTGGACGCACACCCACAATACACTGAGAAAGTTTAGCACCATATACCCCATAACACTTGTGGGTAATGTCTGTACCATTACACCTCTGCTACAAATGCAATCGATGGTTAGTGTGCCAATGCGCACACCATAATATAACACTTCATATTGGTAGGCTTGCATATGACAAATCAATATACCAAACATGAAATACACATAAACATATTGATTAAACTAGACATATTATGATACTTTAACATCATAGCATAATGCACTAGTTAGTTACTGCTGTTGTAAGAATTAAATAAATAGTCAGTTGACTATATTCTGTACAACAAATGCACACACCAAAACGAGACTAGTCTAGTTTAGAAAGAAATGGCAAGCATCTGCTACGACACCTCAAGTATATCTAGACAAAACCTGCCTTCCATAAGTTTCTACTTCTCAGAAGAGTAATACATGAAGCACAATGATATTGAACACAGAACTTAGAAAGAACACTCAAGTAACCTACGCCAAAGATAGTTCTTGAAATAACCTAGATCAGATATAGACTGAAAGTTCATATGTCTAAAAGACTGTTGCATAGTTACTAAGAAATCCTACATATGACTACAAACATTGAGCTGGCTGCCTACCTGTTCTGAAGTCAGATTTAATCTAACATAAAACAGGCTAGGGACCCTTATTTAAGCTGAGTCAAGCAGACAGTATTATCTCCTTGGCATTCCCGTCATAAATTCTTCTTATCTCCTCCTGACAGTAATTGCCCTTATCACTGCAACCTGGCCATCACACCTTGCTCCTCTCTGTCTGGTCCAGAGTCTACAGGCCCAGTGTTAATTGCCTTATCAGCTCTGTTTTCACACATTCCTGAGTCTGCCAGTCACAGTGGACTAGGCTTGTTTACAACCCTGGGGTTATTATCTCCATCTGGCGTTAATTGCCTTTATTCAACCAATGGCCCAGTTCATTGTTGATTCAGCCAGGGTCTACCTGGACGAGAAGGTGCCAATGTGTCTGTGTGGTGTCATAGCCCTTCTGGGTCAGCAGTTTTCCAAGGTGTAGACTAATTTAAATTATCTAGTTGTGTCCATCTCAAGTATCCCATTTTACTTGCCATCTGCAAGCTTACGTCACGGCTAGAGGCTTTTTGTGAATAATCTTACCTCACGACTAGATAACCGTGGAGTAGCGTGATTAATTCATTCTTTCTCAATTTGGCCTCTCAAATTTGGAGGCCGAGAAAAATATTCTGGGATGTTAAGGCGGCATTTTACGACACCATTCATTTCATCCAGTGGGGTTAAAAGTGTGGAGCCATGAGTTCTAAGATTGCTGATAAGGCCTATTTTGGCTTGAAATGTTCTTTGACAATGTGGGAAAAGAATGCTTGACATTTCAGGAGGAGTTCTCCTGCAGTGGTTTTTCTGTCCAGCCTTTTTTTCACAGCTCTTATAGTCCTGGTTGATTCGCAAGTGACTGCCCTTGTAAAATTGTGGCAGCTTGTGACACAGTGCTGCCAAGATAGGTGAATTTGTCTGCAACACTTAGTCAATGACCTTTCACTTTGATATTCAGCACGGTGTGATTATTTCCTGGAGCTGGCTGGTACATAACTACAGTCTTCTCCGAGTTGATATTGAGCCCAAAGTTGGCACAGGCATATGAGAAAGCTGAAACATTGTGTTGCATGTCTGCCTGAGTTGGTATATAAAACACAATCATCAGCAAACAGGAGCCCTCTGACAGTGTCGCTATTAGTTTTGGTTTTAGCTTTCAGCCTTCTGAGATTGAATAACTTCACATCCTATGCGATATCTGATATCTATTCCAATGTCGTTGTTCTCGAAGGCATTAGTAAGCATAGCTGAAAACATGAGGCTGAACAGTGTTGGTGCCAGGACATATCCTTGTTTCACTCCATTGGTGACAGGAAAGGGCTCAGACAGTTCACCGTTTGAATAACGAAGACATAAACCATATATAGTACGATTTATTGCATGGCATATTTCACTGCATATCGTCAGGTTCACCATTTTCCTGTACTCTTGCCTGCATACCATCATGAAATAGCCACACTATTTGGACACACTTTTGTGGACAGCCATATTTCACCATAATCTTCCTCAGTCCTTCTCTGCTGACTGTATCAAAAGCCTTGGTAGGTCAATGAAAGTGGAGACCATTTTGGAGTTTTATTCCTGACATTTCTCTTGCAGGTGCCTTGTAGTGAATATCATGTCAACAGTTCCATGTTCTTTTCTGAAGCCACATTGACTCTCAGGAAGAAGACCTTGATCGAGATGGGCTGTGAGGCGATTGAGAAGAATTCTGGCGAGTATCTTCCCTGCAATTGAAAGCAAGGAGATGCCTCGGTGGTTGTCACAGGATTGGTGGTTTCGTTTACGTTTGTAAAGGTGGACTATTGACGCGTCCTTAAAATCTTGTGGCATGGTCTCGTTTACCCATATGTTTGTAAAGACTTGATGAAGCTGCTCTATTAGGATCAGTCCACCTGCCTTGTATATCTCTGCTGGGATGGAGTCAGGCCCAGGTGCCTTACTGCTGGAGAGTTGCTGGATGGCTTTGTTTACTTCCACTATGGTTGGCAGGTCGTCAAGGGTATCATTAGTGTGAACTTGAGAAGGCAGTTGATGGTTTCATCATTGAAGAAGGAGGTTGCATTTAAGATGTTGCTGAAATGCTCTGCCCAGCGTTGAAGGATTTCTTTCTTATCGGTGACCAATGTTCACCTATCTGCACTGAGGAGGGGAACTATGCCTGGTGATGTAGGACCATAGACCGCTTTCACTGAGTCGTAGAAGTTTTTCATATTATGTCTGTCAGCAAAGCCTTGAATTTCATCAGCTTTGTTGCTCAGCCAAGAGTCCCACATGTGCCAAAGTTTCTGCTGCACTATTCTCCAAATGTTATTTGAAGGCATCTTGTTTTGATGTTGACTTCGGGTCGTTCAAATGTTCCTTGAGGAGAAGATGTTTCTCGGCCAGCAATTTGTTGATATTGGAATTTTCATCAAACCATTCTTTATGCTTTCGGGTGTCTTGACCCAGGATTTCCATAGCAGTGTTGTAAATTATGTCCTCTAGGGATCTCCACTCTGTTTCCGCATCCTGTTTAGCTGCAGCATTGGGCTTGAGGCAGTCTTCCAGCATATTTTCAAATGACAGCTGCATTTGTTTTGCTGTTTAGGTGGGTGACATTTAGTTTTTTTTGCACTTTTACCCCTTGAGGATGCCATGGTGGTTTGATGTGTATGTTTATTTTTGAGACAATGAGATGATAATATGTCCAACATTTGGCACCACTACGTGGATTTTGTCACCCGAACGTCTTGTCTGTCACTTCTCCTGACGATGACATAGTCAATGAGGTGCCAGTGTTTCGAGCGAGGGTGCATCCACGATGTCCTATTTCTCATGGGGAGACGGAAAATTGTGTTGGTGATCAAGGAGATCGTGTTCGGCACATGTCTGAAGAAGGAGGAGGCCATTGCTGTTACAATTTCCGACTCCATGTTTTCTAATAATGCCACTCCAAGAAGTGGTTTCCGTGCCAACTCTGGCATTGAAGACCCCAAGGAGTATAAGTTTATCTCCTTTGGGAACAGATGTTAATACATTGTGCAAGTCCTCATAGAACTTGTTCTTGACATCATCTTCGTTGGTCATAGTTGGTGCGTAGACACTCACGATGGTTGCATGCTTCCTTCTGTTCAGCAGGGGCAACTTCATGGTCATAAACCTGTTGTTTATAGACTTCACAAATCCAGCTAGTTTGCCAACCAGGGCCGATTTAATGGCAAATCCCACACCGGATTGGCATCTTTCCTCGCTTTTCCTTCAACTCTAGAAAAATGTGTAGTCAGCATCTACTTCACAGATGTGGCTTTCTTCTGCAAGTCGTGTCTCGCTCAAGGCTGCAATATCGATGTACCTGCCCAGCTCTCTCCCAATCAGTGCCGTTCATCTCTGGACCCGATGCGCCATCTCTGTCAAGTAGGGTGTGTACATTTCAAGTTCCGTTTGTCAAGGGAAAATGGTTTGCTTTTATAGCTTTTCTTGTTTTTACTTTATATGTATGCCGACCACAGTATAGGGTACCCACCACCCGCGGCTAGCTGGTTATGTAATGATGGAGCAGACAATGTTTAGGGCACCTTTTCTAGCCCCTTCCTCATGCTATGGAAGTGAGCAGTGTGTTCCTATAGAGAGCTGCTCACTCACTCAGTGGGCTGCTGAATCCCACTGCTGCTCCGGTCAGTAGAAGACGACCATATAGTCTGAGCCACCTGTTTGTAGGTCTGTGACTATGACTGCCAGCGTACCCACGCCTGCCGCTTCGCTGCTTGCCCATCGCCACAGGACTTGAAGGTGATATATGATGTTGGATGAAGAATGACTTGCGTGATAAATTGGATTAAAGTGAGGAAGAGTTGACTAGACCACTACTGTATGGATCAGAAACATGGAGAAGGGGTTATTCTGAGAAGGACATACAATGATTATTAGTAAACTACAAACATTCATTAATTGTTGACTGGGCAAGATAGGTGTACTAACATTGTATGACGGAATCTTCTTCTTCTTCTTCTTCTTCGTTCATCCGGAGTTTTTTTTCGGATGTGATTGCGTTGTGTCTGTTTACAGCAGAGCTGCGTTTTTGCGCCGTTAGGCCGACACATCCGACTTCTGCGGGCATTTGTTGACCGGGTTAACCTTCCCGGGTGACGGAATCAATTATGTGGAACTCCTGGAGACAACTAAACAAATACAAGTGTATCAAGAAGCAATAAAAGATGCTGTATGGCATATCACATACTAGATAATCCCCAGGAGTTCTGAGGAAGTATAAGTAACAATGTCAGTTGTCAGCCTTTTTTAAACATGGGGCAGGTAAGGAGGAAGGGTTTTCATAGAAAATTTAAATTGACCTTCCGGTGCGTTTTGGTACGTACCAACGCCTGCTTCTGATCGCATGTATTCTAAAACAATAGCTCACACATTGCGGAGAACAACTCTAATAAATGCAGCTGAGGTCTGTCTGCTAGGCTGCAAGCGTTTGTTGCTTAGAACTTTCTTATCTCAAAATTATTTCAGTTTGTTGGCATACAGTAAGCTAATTTTGTTTTTAACTCCTGTTTTTTTTTTTTAAAATCTCTTGTTACTGTTTAATGAATTTTGAATTCATTATTACACATACTCAAAGAGTTTCAACATTAATCTCCTTTAATTGTGTTTGGAAGAAAATATTCAGTACAACCATAAAAATGAGATAGTGCAATCATAACACAAAATTCAAAATGGCTGAGCCCATACTTTACTAATTACTATATAAAATATTAAAAAATTAAGTTCATGTCCTTCAGACGACATAGCAGTCAACCCCAGCATTTTCGCTGTTCGTGATTCCTGGGCAAATTTTATGTTCAGTAGTTTGCCAACGCTTTCTGAACGACCGGCTCCTATACCTTCTTTGAAAAAAACCAGCACCGCTGTGTTTCGAACCCGGGTATATGGGCTCACAAACCACGTTCGCAAGCCCTTCTCTCGTATACTCTCGTAAGTAATGTGATGACGGTGAGAATCAGCAGTGGTTCGAATCACATCGGTAACTTACGGGGTATGTGAGCCGGCCGCTCAGAAAGCAATGGCAAACTACTGAGCGTAATCTTGCCAAGAAATCAACAATCAGCTGAAAGATGCTGATGTTGACAGCGATGTCCTGTAAAGGATATGCAAACATAATTACTATAGCGGACCTGTAAACATGTATAATCAGAACTGGCAATTTAACTACTAAAATTAAACAGAATACAAGTTTCATCTGTAGCAGTAATTTGTCTGTGTACCTGTATATTTTATGTATATAGATATGTTGTAGAAATCATAAGTTTCGTGCATGTATTTGTTTGCTGATGAAGGCTAGTCAATGCAACATCCTGTATGTGTCGTAATTCTGTTCTGTAAACTGCATTACTTTGTGTTATTTTATATAATTTTTTTTCCTTAGCAGTGCAGCAGTACATAATAATTTAAATTTAAATAAAATACTGTGAAACAAGTTATGTTTTTTTTAAAAGTTAATATTTAATTATGAATTGCTCACTTTTAGATATAGAACTATGTAATTATAGAGCAGAAGTAGAAATCAATTATTAGCAAAAGTGACTGCTTAATTTATGCAGCAGTTACAAACTTATTTACCTACATTATTGCATGATATTTAATCAACAAAAGAAAGCTGTCACAATGCAGTTGGTACATTAAGTCAATATGAGTAAATTTCTCATGAATTGTTCTTTCACTAAGGACGAACATTTCACATGACATTTAATTAATATGAATATTAAATGGGCAGCTATTTTTAACTGTTAATTTTTAAATTTATTGCGTATCCCTTACGGGACGCTGCAGTCAACACCAGCATTTTTCAGCTGCTGTTGATGTACTAGGCAAGTGTTACATTCAGTAGTTTGCCATTGCTTTCTGAACGACGTTAATACGTTAATTTCTGAATTGTTAATTAGGTAACAGCATATCCTATCGAAAAGTCTTAAAAGTCAAGTGCATTTTTCTCTGAGACACGGAGACTCTCGTTCTTTGTGTGATGCTTTCTGCAGGCCGCCCAGCGGAAATAGACTGGACCATATGGGGTAAAACCCAGTGCAATGAAGTTGATCCTCTCAACATTCTATTGAAAGAGGAATGTGACCTTTACTTTCCTGTTGCTAAAAACGCATAATAAAATATACATCATACCAGGTTTGTTAGCAATGCGACAGACTTTTAATAAATAATAAACAATTGGCAGCCACTTTTAATTGTTAATTAGGTCATTAGCACATCCTATTGAGAAATAGATAATACGTCAAGTTAGGCCTCGCCAACCCGGACACAATGGTATATGGTACTGTGTTGTCCGTTTAAAAATAAACAAGCCACAGTAATAGAAGGCAGAATTTCTCAGCTCTCAATTTACAGGCAGCGAAAAGAACTAATACTCGTTGGAATAGATTCCTGTGCACTTCCTGATTGATTGTAAATTAGGTACTTTTGCTTTCTTTCACCCCAAACAAACTTTGCCAGCTATATTTAGAGTCACCAGCTATATTTAGCGCCGATGGTGATCTCCTCTGTGTTCGGGTGGAGTGCGTGTCAGTGCGTTTCAATTGCCCCACAACACAGTGTTGTTTCTTTGGGCTGTGGCAAACCATTTCTGTCTCCCTTCGATCCTGCATTTTGCATCGGTCCTGCAATCACTTTCCGGTTAGGTTGGTTAGGGGTTAGGGGTTAGGATTAGGGGTTAGGGTAGGTACACACTAACCCTATCTAACCCTACCTCCTAACCCTAACCGGAAAATGAAAGAATAGCGCACCACCGCCACCGCCGCATAGAATTGCGCACCGAGCTACGGGCAACATACGGAAACCCCCTGAATGTTCGGCGCAACACAGGGAAGCCCTGGTTGTGACGTCATACCCTGGGATTCCCTTTTGTTTGGGGTGAAAGAAAGCAAAAGTACCGTAAATTACGACACATAAAAATTCATAACTCCGCTTAGAATTAACGCACACACTTCGTTGAGATACCGTTGGATTCGTCTTGTCAAGCTGTATCCAAATGTGATGATTTCATAAGTAGAAACCCCATTTTAAAATATTCCTCTGTATATCATATAATTACAACCGTGAACCGAATGAACGAGCCCGGAATCGAAACCACAACTTTCGGAAAGTGAGGCAGGCTGTTGGGCCACCGAGACCCACACTTCCTGAGATAGTGTGACGATATTCAACACCATTATTAAACGATAAATGAATGATATAGTACAATATTCAACATTACCAAATTGTGAGTGTTTTCGTTCAACATAAAGACACTGCCAGTGCCAGGTTTCCCCCAACTGCTGAAGTAAGTGCAAAAACTCAGAGATAATCTCAAAACGGTCAACAACATTACCGAAACAATAATAACATTTTTAGTTGCATATCCTTTACAAAATGTCGCAGTCAGCCGCATTTTTTATTTTCTTTGCTGTTTGTGATCTCTTGGTAAGTTTAAGTTCAGTAGTTTTCCCTTGTTTACTGAACAATGGCACACATATATAATATACCGTTACATAAAAAGACCAGCGCAAGGTTGGTCTGCTGCCACATCGCCCGCAGCTGTGTTTCGAACGTGGTATACGGGATTACGAGAATTTGATGCTGTTCGAATCGCGCCAGTGACTTATGAGAGTATGGAGCCGGTCGCTCAGAAAGCAATGGCAAACTACTGATCGTAATCTTGCCAAGAAATCAACAATCAGCTGAAAGATGCTGATGTTGACAGCGATGTCCTGTAAAGGATATGCAAAACATTATTATACTATTATACGTGATTACGAACTGCGCCAGTTACTTCTTCGCCACGGAACAGGCTGTAGCTTCATATCTCTTCATGTGTCTTTATGTATAGGGTGTATTCTGTCTTAGTCAGATATGACTGAGCTACCGTATTTACAGCAGACGGTACTACATGCTTTCAGTTAGTGCCGAATGTTGGGCGGCGCTTACCAAACCCGACACCCCACATTGTGTCAACGGCTTCGGGGGAAGAGCGAAATTGGGAGGGTGCAAGCCTTATCCTGGTTCGAGGAAATGCAACCTAAATACATAGGCAGGGCAGACCATGCCCTACGCCTTGGTTGGCAGCTGGTCTAGGATCGAAGCTCGCACAGGCAGACAGAGCATTGCCATTGCTTTGCTGATCCGGCAGCTTCTGCAGCTTGTCTTGTTCCAGATATATTGCTGTTATCATTCCTCTGGGGTGAACTAGACAGGCCGAGAGAGGGATCATGTTGCATGGGCAACACATGGTCTCCATATTTTAGCCCAGGCTTTGTGCTATGGAGAGGTAATAACTCCATCCCTGGTCTTAACTGGTCTCGAAATCAAAGTGAGAGGTAGTTACGGGTTATAAGTCCTTGTCAATTGGCGTAGACATGGGGCGCCATGGCTTCCCTCTGAGAGTGGGAGACACCTACAGGTGTCACTGATCAGCTACCGCCAGCCTCAAGCTGGGCAGTTCCCAGCCAACTGGGTGCTGATCCGCCACAGCCGGCCTACTTTAATGGGTGCTTGGGGCTAGTAAAAAATCTGTATCGCAGGCTGTAAACCCAATGCACCAGGTACTAATTCAAAGAAAAATAGAAACCTCAAGCTACGGCTTGCAACCTGGAGCGTAAGAACCATGTGTCCAGTATTTTCCACTAACCTGACGAATATTAACGATGTGGGAAGAACGGCTGTGATTGATGCTGAACTCAATCGTCTTAACATTGATATTGCTGGCATGCAGGAGACTCGCCTCGCTGAGGAAGGGTCACTCAGGGAAAACAATTACACCTTTTTTCTTATTTGGAAGGGTAGAGAGCAGGCAGAAAAAAAAAGACAACATGGTGTGGGCTTTGCAGTGAGGAATTCGCTACTGGGAATGACTGAAACTCCAGCAGGACGTAATGAAAGAATATTATTCCTGCGTTTTGCAACCTCTTGTGGTTTTTTCCACCATTATCACTGCATATGCACCGACACTTACTTCCTCTGATGATGTGAAGGGTTCGTTCTATGAGGAGTTAGACTCTGTGATCAAGGCAGTTTCAATATTCGACTACATTTATATGCTCGTTGATTTCAATGCTCGAGCGGCAAGGACTCGAGTTCATGGCCAGTGTGCCTTGGAAAATACAACATTGGTGGCATGAATGAAAATGGGCAAAGGCTGCTGGAGCATTGCACCAGAAATGACCTATGTATTACAAACCTTTAAAAAAAAAAAAAAGCTGCATAAGGTCACATGGAAACATCCAAGATCCGGCAATTGTCATCAGCTGGACTTCATCATCACACGGAGACAACATCTGAACAAAACATAATTACTCGAAGTTACCACAGTGCTGAATCATCGTGAAACACCGACTCGATGCGCTATAGAGATCAAGTCACCTTATCGGATAACGCAGAGGATGCCTCCCGTTAAAAGTACCGTGCAAAGACATGCGCTATATGCAGCCGGAAAGAAGAAGGTAGAGGCGAGGAAGGCCGCTACGACTGCTGAACCTATATCTACGAGCAGCAGTACGGCTCCTACACCGGATGAAACCGTCCCAGTTGATGAAGAAACCAAAACTCAAGCCATCAGCAGCCGGGAAGTTCCAACCAGCTCCAAGAAGATGCAGCCTAATCTTCCAGTGACCTCTACACAGGAGGAAACAACAGCAACATCTGAGGACTTCACGGGCAGAATACTACTCAAACAGACAAGATAATCAGTCTGTTGGAAAACGAGCTGGGAAGACACAGCATCAACCAGATGCGTAAGACACCTGATGGAGTAGTGGTCTCCATCAATTAAAAACCCAAAAACCACAGCACTTATCCTGAAGATAACACAAGAGGAGAAAGCCACCATACAGCTTTACCACGGCATAGTATTGGAAGCCGCCCGACACAGCATGATGAAACGATGGGTCATTAAACGAGTCAAGACCCATCTCACCAACGACCAGATCAGGGAGATGCTGACAAGGGAGAACAAGAAACTCAAGATCACCAGTGCTGAGAGGATCATCGGAAAAAACAACATCCCTTCCACGGTCGTCATAGTAATATCGGAGGACCGAGTGATCCCGCAATACATCAGATGGGACAAGAGAGACCAAGTTCCAGAGCACTACATACTGAGAGTGCTGCAGTGCTCTAAGTGCCAGAAGTTTTGGCTCACCCGTGCCACCTGCAAGAGTGAGGTTGAGGTTTGCAGATACTGCTCTGGACCTCATCCATACAGTCAGTGCCAGAAGTTTTGGCACACCCGTGCCACCTGCAAGAGTGAGGTTGAGGTTTGGAGATACTGCTCTGGACCTCATCCATACAGTCAGTGCCAGCATGCAAAGATCGACAAGGACATCAGGAGGCATAACAATAACAGAAAATGCGCCAACTGCCTCGGCAACCATAGCGCCAGGTACCTCGGCTGCCCCTGCCACCAAGACAGCAAAGAAGCCATGAAAATCGCCATCAAGTCTAACCTACCATATAAGGAGGCTAGGAGGCAGTACGAGGCCACTAATCGACTCACAAAAAGCGACAAAGCGCAACTTGAAAGTCAACTGAAGGACCTGCGATCAAAGTTCAACAACATGGAGGAAGGAAAAGACAAGACACAAGAGACTCAGATTGCAGCCGCTCAGCGCATCCTAGACGAAACGAAGCAAGTTCAGCAGAAGATTGAGCAGGATGTCGCTCGAATGGCTGCTATGAAGGCCGAGACAGAAGAACGGCTATCAAGCATGGTAGAAGGAAAAGGCAAGAAGCAGGAAACAAAGATAACGGCAGTGCAACGCATCCTGGACGAAATGAAGCGAGTTCAACAGATAATAGAACAGGATCTCGATCGAATGACTGCTTTAAGGGATGAGAATGAAAAATAGCTAGTAGCTATACAAAATTTGAAACGACAGCCAGAAGACACTTTTCATGAGATAGTTGACCTGCTCAAGACAGGCACAGACAGCCACACCCGAACCAGGAAGGACGCTACCGCTCACCACCAAGATTTGACTGGCGAACACCGAGAAGAATCGAAGGCAACCTACGGCGGGGAAATAGGAGGAACACCAGGAAAGACGACAACTGGTAAAGCTCCCTGAAGGAAACAGCACCATAAGACAGGGTGGGACCACAATTACGCCGGGCCTCAACAAGTGCGCGACTCTGTCCAGACAGGAAAAACCTCATCAAGAAAGTAACGAATGCAATCAACCCATCAGAAGCCGGGAAGCTGACAACAAGCAGCCCAAAGTACGAAAGACAAACTTCAAGCTACACCATAAACACCCCTACATAGCTAAGTCGAAAATTCGAAGGCTGAAAGGGGGTACTCGTATCAGAAATTGGAATTGGAATTGGAACAGTGCTGAATGTGATACGGATCATCATTTGTTTGTTGCAAGGGTTAGACTGAGACCAAAGAGAATCTACACAGCTAAACACAAATCTAGCCCCAGGATTAATATTATTAACACCCACGATCCTGATAAGTGCTTTGAGTTCTAACAGCAACTTGAAGACGCTTTCACTGATTCATCACGAAATTGTACAGCAAGTGAAATGTAGGGGTAAACTTAAGGAAACTCTTTATAAAACAGCAAAAGGGGTTTGCGGAACTATGGATCATAAGAGGCAGGACTGGTTTGCGGCAAACATCCAGACGCGGCAGCCCTTGATAGATAAAAAGAAGATAGCTCTCTTAAGAAACAAGGAAAGAACAACGCGTAACACTCTCAGATAGCTGACGCACGCTAGGAAGGATGTGCAAAAGGCTGCCAGGCAGTGTGCAAATGAATATTGGATCAAGTTATGTGAGTCCATTCAAAATGCAAGTGATAAGGGAAACATCAGAAGCATATATGATGGGATAAAGAAAGCCCGTGGTTCAGTGATCAAGAGAACCTGCAGATGATGCCCGCAATGCCATAGAGGCCCTGCCAACTCTTGACCACCTAGACACACTTCCCACCATAACAGAAGTTAAGTGTGCTATAAATGAACTTGCATCTGGCAAGGCCCCAGGTAAGAATGGGATTCCAATAGAGATTATCAGGTGAGGGCAAGAAACCCTCTCGTTACAGATTCACCAGCTAATAGAGATATGCTGGTGAGAAGCACAAGTCTCACAGGATTTCAAAGATTTAAGCATCAAAACACTGTACAAGAACAATTGCGGTTGGAGCGACTGTAACAACTATAGGGGTATATCACTTTTGTGTCTTGTTGGGAAAGTATTTGCCAGAATTTTTCTGCGCAGACTTTAAATTCTAGAAGATCGAGTCTACCCAGAATCACAGTGTGGCTTCCGACAGAATCAGTCTACCATTGATATGATATTTTCTTTGCAACAAATGCACGAAAAATGCCATGAACAGAATCAGCCACAGTTGATTGCCTTCATCGACCTCACAAAGGCATTTGATTTGGTCAGTCGTGAGGATCTGTTAAAGGCACTAAAGAAGATTGGCTACCCACTAACTCGTATGCCCATTGTGGAATCGTTCACACAGGCATGAAGGGTATGATAAAGTTTGATTGTACAGCTTCAGAAGAGTTTGAAATCAAGAGTGGAGTTAAGCAAGGTTCTGTACTAGCTTCCACCCTCTTTGGAATTTACTTTTCAATCCTACCGAAATAAGCCTTTTGTGATCAGTGTGGGATGTGGATTTTGCTCTTCTCGTCCTGTCGTTATCTTCTGATGTAGTCACAGGAGATTTCCTTGACTGTATGTTGTGTTTGTGAATGTGTTTGTTTGCTGATGAAGGCTAGTCGCCGTAACGTCATGTATGTGTCTTAATTCTGTTATGTAAAGCTGCACTACTTTGTGTCATTTTATATTGTTTACACTCTCACATCTTTACTGCAGTTTAAATTTACTATAGTGTTATAGGATATTGATTGTTTACAACATAGTTATCAGTTATCAGTTGGGGTATCTTTATTGCACTCCGGACATGTCCATAGGTGCTCAGATCCTCCCCCCCCCCCCCCCCCCCCCAGCATATGCATCAGCGTCCGGTGGCTAATAGTGGTGCCAGTTCTGTGTTGGTTGACGAGGCGCTTTGTTTTCCCGATGTTCCTCTCGCGTCTGGCTGTGCCGATTCTTACTCCCAAGTCTTTCATCCTGAACAGCAATGTGGAATAACTGACATCAAAGTCCTCTGTTCTCGCCATATCTTTGAGGACGATAATAACATCGGCACGATCCATGGGCTGGCCATCTACAGGGGGTGCAGAGCCAGCCAGTTTATCAGCTCGTTCATTTCCCTCGACTCCCGCATGTCCCGGGACGAAGATGAAGGTGACTTTACGGACAACAGACTTCCGCAGCGACTCAGTCCACTGTCTACGTACAGATCCAGCTTCGACCTTCTGAATCATGCTCATTGAATCACTTAGTACACACACGTTGGTATAATGCTGTGAATGCTGCCATATGAAAGCCTGTGTAACTGCCATCACCTCCATTGTCATGCTGCTCGTGGTCATAGAGTGGGCACCACTGGATTCTTGAACGGTTCGGCCCGCTGAACGGGCTGTAAATGCCCACGCACTTCTCTGCTGCTTTACAACACATCCATCTGTATAGATGAGCACTTCGGGGCTATCTGAGTGTTCATAGATGAGCGCGTTAACCTCAGCATTGACAGCGGCAGGGTTCTGCTCGCTGCATCGTCTGTCGAGTGTGATAATTCAGGAGAAAGTGCACTTAAAAGCTGGAGGCACCGACACCCATTCTTTGCCGGAGTTGATACTGGTAAGACTGCAGACCTGTCTGACCACATCTTCCGCCCGACCCATCCATGATTTGCCCCTCTTTAGCCTGTCACCCTTTTCTCTGAATATAGCGTCATGCAGAGGGTGCTGCTCATCTGCACTTAATTTTAAGTATGCACGAGCTGTCCAGATCTTGATCCTGTGTTCCATTGTCGGGAAGTCAAGGAGGTATCTCATTGCTACACAGCTGGTGTCTCTCGTGCAGCCCAAAATGATGCGCATGGCTTCATTTTGTACCTTTTCAAGTCTTCCAATCTGTGTAGGGCTGACAGTGAGGATGGCCAGGGCACACTCGATGCGTGAAAGCACAAGTCCTTTGAACAGAAGTATTAGCAGTCTTTGCTCGATATTGGCAGTCGCCATGACTCTCATTGCTGACAAACCTTTTCCAGCTTTCGTTATGACATAATCGACATGATCTCTGATTTCATGATCTCTGTTTACAACATATATAACAACCACTGTTGAGCAACCATCAACGAGTACTTGACGTAAACAACAACATTTTTGGACAATCAGTTCAGGCATTAAATCAAGATCTGTAGTAACAAACATGAAATTGTAATGGCCACATTGAATTTCCAGAACAGGCATGGGAATGATTGTCAATATGAAGGGGAAAAACACATTACCCACATTGCCCCAAGAAAACAACCATGTTATTACAAACATTACAACAACAACTAATTGGTTTTACATCTTTTACCCACTGTACATCAGTAAGGTAATCAATGGTCTAAGTTCATAAAAACCAAACATATAAACAATTGTTTCTGACACCAGTTACAATTCTCATATTTAAAAAAAAAAAATATGAGATGGTGTCAGAGTACTCAGCCAAAACAACAACCACCTATTGGTTCTACCATTCACTGAAAAAAAGCTACTGACCTTACACATCCATGGCATGAAAAATAAAACAAATATAGAAGCATCATGAGTGATAATAACTAAACTAATTATTTAATTACTGTCTTTTTCCTTAGGTGTTGCTGTCGGTTATTCTTCTCCAGTGCGAAGCAGATGTCCATATTTATCCGGTGCAGAAATAAATGTACTCACAGTCATGTTCTCCTTACATTATGTTCACTGAAGTTGGCTGGTGAATATTTATAATCCATAATTCAAGAATAGAATTATACACAAGCACATATCCCCTCCGTGGGGCTGAATTCAAGAATACTCTGTTGCCATTGAGCTCTGTGTTCCAATTGAAATTGATGCCTAGGTCTGTCATACTTTCAGGAGATGCAACTTAAGCTCTTGCAGAAGGTTCTTCCCTATATCATCTTATCGATGAAAAAGATGACTGTCCAACAGCTCGGTTTATGTTAACCGTTTCCCAATTTAGTTCAAGAGGCTTTGTCACACACCCGGTTCATATTGATAGGCCATCCACACTTGGTGATGGGACAATTAGGCCGACATGGAACCAGCGTAGAGTTCTGATTCATTTCATTTCAGTGTAGAACATACATTGTTGAGACATTCATTCGTTTCATTTGGACTTTTGTCCAGGGTTGGTCTGCTGCAGGCATGGAACTGAAGAATATTAATTCCAACACACAAACTGGGAGTCGCACAACAATCAGATGATTCGTGTTGTTGCATGCGTAGAGGCATTTACTCCGCTAGCTTCTTTCGTATGGCCTTCCTGGTAGTCTTTCGGTTCTGAGATCTCGAGTGGATCTGGCTGCTTTCAGAGTATTGCAGATTTGAACCTTGAGGTAATCTGGTTTCTCAGTTGATATTAAGTTGGTAACTTGGTTGTACTGGCTTATGTTGTTTCAGTGTCTCTTCCCATTTGTTTGAGTTGGTGTTCATATCTAGAACTTGGTGTTGAGTCTGTCACTGTATTACTGATTGAAGGATTATTCAATCCTGACCAGGAAACTGGGAATGTCCCATGGTTTCATTGACCTCGCAGATTGATGGCATACCAGGTGGTATCTCCCAGACGTAAAAGTAGACGATACTCTGTTGTCGGTGTATTTTGAATATCCATTTACCTTGATGGACAATTAAATACAGAGATCCATCCTGGATATCCTGACAGAAGTAGGACTATCAATCGCTGAGTGTCTCTTTTCAACAGGTCTTTCGCTAGCTAGGCAGCGGATAAGCGTAGCAATCAGCGTTGATGTTTTTCTAGATCGAGACTATAATTAGGACAGGTTGCCATTTATCACTTACATCAGGCTGTTGACCCAGGATCCTTATTGGTGAAATGTTCAAATCCAAACCACCACTCGCTACTGTCTATAGAAATGGATGACAAAAAATACAACATAGGCATTAATACTTTGTGGTGATATAACATTTTCACAACACAATTACAAACAAAAAAGGGGAAGGAGACAGGAGTGGGTTTCCAAGTTCCAAGTCCCTCCTTGCTTGGATTAGAGCCAATCTGACTCTAAATGTGAGTAAGGTATCTTTTCACTCTATATTGCATTCTCATGTTGTTACTGGGACTATTAGATGAGTGAAGCCATTCTTTCCATCCAAACATATTGATATTGTCTCTCTCGTACTTGCAGAGAATAACCTATACATAATCTCTGTTGTTTCTAATGCCTCGCCTTCTTTCCGTCGCTATAATCAGCATTAGGCCAAGGCTATTCAACATTGTCTTCTTATGTACTGACATGCACAAGGATTCTTACATCAACGTCATCATGTCCCCACGGGTCACATTAAAATGTATATTCCCACAGTAAAGAGTAACAATCAGGACAGAATATAATTCTCATAACAGAGAAAAACAAACATGTACATTTCTCTGATATTAAGTGCATGATAATCGTACATAATAATTAATCATAATGATAATGCAAGGAGCCTCTGTTTTTGGATTTCATCATTGGTTTATCCATAAAACTATAACATAAATTGTTTTCCCCCACTGCTTACAGCAGCATGAGGTTAGTGAACGCTGTGATATATTATGCCAAGTGCTGCTATTTGTAAGAAAATTTCTTATTTATTAGAAATGATGTATGCAGCCTTATAAGTGTTCGGAACATATAATATTATTCCAGTTGTTCACCACCCTTGGTGCGGTGTGGATAAAGGCTTGGTTATATCATGCGTTTTCTTTTTTTCATGGGATTATATTCTCCCACATGGCAATTTCCTAGCATATTTTTTATCAAATGATTACATGTCCATCACCCATATTGAGTGGTTACTAATATGTTAACAAGAAGATTGTACCAAAATTTAGCACGATAGTTTCAAGTTACAGATTAGAAATTAGCAGAAACAAGTTCTCTACTATGAAGTATGTTCATAAGGTGTGTAATCAAAAAGCTGCTTCCACATGGAGAAGAGTTTCTGAAATGTGCTTCTGAAATGTGCTTCTGAAATGAGTTGAATACTCAACAGTACACATAATATTTATAGATTATAAGCATTGCTGGTTAGACATAGGTTCACAATGCCTATAAGAGATTTTAACATAAGAATATGAAATTGTAAGCATGTAAATTTGACAGCGTGGTACCGCATGGCGCTCAGTAGTAAAAATCAATCAGACTCTAGTTTACAAGAATTGTTGATTTATAATTTTAACCAATTCTTAATTAAACACAATGGTATATGTACCTTATTAAAATACATAAATACGTATTAATAGTGTAGATTTAACATACAATTGTTACAGAGAATGACATATTTTTAGGGCTAAAATCGCCCATCTCCGAAGGGAAAGGTTTAACGTGTCTGACTCCTTTGTCTACACTGACCAAAATGGCTAGTAACAACAGTCTGGCCATGTACGCGAACCAAACTAAGGCCAAAATTTAAACTAATGCCAAATATATTTGGCTGTGCCACGGTCAGTCTATCGTTGTTTTTATTCCCCCAAAATAAGGTATTTAAACAGTAATACATAGGGCCTATGATATTTTTAAGGGCGTCAATGCTAGGAAAGGGTAAGGACGTTTGTTATACTACAATCAGGATGGTGGTTTATACATTCACTCACGCTCAGATGGCGGCCTCTACAATGCTCAGAGATTGAAGGTCAAGACCAAAATTAGGAGGGTACTGATCAGTGATTTGTTGTTGTTGTAGTTGCAGATGATGCTATAATTACGACCCACTCTGAGGAAGAATTACAACGTCTATTATTTGCATTCTCCAATGCTTGCTCTGAATTTGGTTTAACAATTAGCAAAAAGAAGACACAGATTATGTCACATTATGTCACTCTCTAAACATTAATATGTCTGTGTTACGTGAACACGTGCACACACGCTCAGTCAGACCATCACATTCACAATGGCACAAGTATGTGACTGCTATTTAAATGTCAGCTTACATTATACTATTCGTGTGAGAAAGTTTCATCTCCTTCGTGTGCATTCGGATGTGAAACTTGAATTTATTTTTCAGAAAAACATAATTCATCTTGAGAGTTTTTGAAGTCTCAAGGTGTGTCCTATGACGAAATGCCGCGAGTGCACCAGAATGCATTCCAACTTGAAAGTATTCCAGAAGAGAAGAAGAAAACTAGAGGAATAAAATCACACTCCTCAGCTGCTATCCAAACATGAAATTGAAGTGCACGCTGAACGCATGACGCTAGCAGTCTGTGTTATCATAGAATTGTAAACCACACTGACTGGCAGATTCAGTGGGGATTAAACGCCCTGGACACACGTGACGATCTCAGCAGAAGTGAGATGGACACAGGGAGATAATTTAGTCTGCACTATAAAAGAACTGTGAACCACTTGGCTGGAGGCAAGTAGCTGTGGGAGATGTTACGTGTCAAACTGATAATTAAACCACACTGCAGAGCAGGCATGAAATGGACCGTATGAAAGGAGTCATTCACCTGGCCGGGGATGAATGGACACCTGGACCTAGGAAAACTGGTCAACTGTGAATTATCAGGACTGGCCACACAGAGAGAATGTTGGCAATTAAAGCCACAGGACTGTGGGAATTGAAATAAACACACAATGAACCAAACAGAAATGCGCCAAGGAGATAATAGTGTCTGCGGGGCTTAGTATCATTAGGCTGTTAGACCTGGTCACTTTAGATATGGCAAATGTTTGAAACAGGTAGGAACGAATCATGTCTAAACTTTATATGTCTGAGTCTGGTGCTGCTATACGTTTTTAGAATTATTAGTTTCTAACTTCTAGATTAGGGAGCCTTATTTGTGATTGGAAAACCGTCTCTTCTTCCAATTGGGCACACTCTCCCCTCACGGCCTCAATGTCCAACACAGTTTCATTTAATTTCCAAGCCCCACCCCCTAGTTGTATAGTCCACTAACAAGGTAGTTCCATGTCATTTGCTGGACGTCGCAGTCAACCCCAGCATTATTTTTGCTGTTTGGGATTTCTTGGCAGTTTTGCGATCGGTGGTTTGCAGTCGTTTTCTGAGTGACCGCTACTCATGCACCTCTGTGAGGACCAACACAATGAAATCTTCCGCAGCTGTGTTTCGAGTGCTTAACGCGAATTGTTAATTGCCACTACGTCCTTGACATCTTTGCCAATCCCAATTTTTACTCCTCCGCTCACATGGGCGCCTCGACACCCCCACTCGCCAGAATTAGTGCCAGGGCACTATATAACTCTAAAACTGAGAGGCTCATATATCATCATCCCACACATCAGTCGACTCGACGCTCTATTGAGAGCAAGTCGCCTTATCGGAAGCCGGCCGTGTGTTAGAAAATGGCACGTGACAAGAAAAACTCGACTCGACAAAATGAGCAGCGTGGAAGTCGCTAAGACTATCAAGATGATGCAAGAAGACAACGTGTCTGCTAGCCGCAGCACATCGCCAGAACCTGAGGAAACATTAAATGAAGCTACCACTTCTACACCAGATGAAGCCGCATCCTCAGCTCAAACGACGTCAGAAACTACAACTTTAACTGGAGCCAGCAGCAGCCGTGAAGTTTTCAACAGCACCAAGACGAAACATCCCAGTTTACCAAAGATCTCAACATCGGAGGAAACTACAACTGAGGACTTCACCGGCAAATTGCTGCTAAAACAGACAAGCGTGGGAGAAGCCAAACTGTCGGTGCTACCAACTGACAAGATAATCAAGCTGCTGGAAGACGAGCTGGGAAGAAACAGCATCGCCCAGCTGCGCAAGGCACCTGATGGAGTAGTGGTCTCCATCAACAAAAACCCAAAGACCACAATGCTTATGCAGAAAATCGCTCAAGAAGAGAAAGCCACCATACAGCTTCACCACGGCATCACAATACAAGCCGCCCGACACAGCATGATGAAACGATGGGTCAGTAAACGAGTCAAGACCCATCTCACCAACGACCAGATCAGGGAGATGCTGACAAGGGAGAACAAGAAACTCAAGATCACCAGTGCTGAGAGGATCTCGGAAAGAACAACATCCCCTCCACAGTCGTCATAGTAACATCGGAGGACCGAGTGATCCCTCAATACATCAGATGGGACAAGAGAGACCAAGTTCCAGAGCACTACATACCGAGAGTGCTGCAGTGCTCTAAGTGCCAGAAGTTTTGGCACACCCGTGCCACCTGCAAGAGTGAGGTTGAGGTTTGCAGATACTGCTCTGGACCTCATCCATACAGTCAGTGCCAGCATGCAAAGATAGGCAAGGACTTCAGAAGACCTAACACTAACAGAAAATGCGCCAACTGCCTCGGCAACCACGGCGCCAGGTACCTCGGCTGCCCCTGCCACCAAGACAGCAAGGAAGCTATGAAGATCGCCATCAAAACTAACCTGCCCTATAAAGAGGCTAGGAGGCAGTACGAGGCCACCAATCGACTCACAAAAAGCGACAAAGCGCAACTTGAAGGCCAACTGAAGGACCTGCGATCAAAGTTCAACAGCATGGAGGAAGAAAAAGACAAGACGCAAGAAACACAGATAACAGCCGCTCAGCGCATCCTGGACGAAACGAAGCAAGTTCAGCAGAAGATTGAGCAGGATGTCGCTCGAATGGCTGCTATAAAGGCTGAGACAGAAGAAAGGCTATCAAGCATGGAAGAAGAAAAAGACAAGACGCAAGAAACACAGATAACAGCCGCTCAGCGCATCCTGGACGAAACGAAGCAAGTTCAGCAGAAGATTGAGCAGGATGTCGCTCGAATGGCTGCTATAAAGGCTGAGACTAAAGAACAGCTATTAAGAATTCAAGATTTAAAAAAAAAGAACAGAAGAGATGCTACATGAAGTACATGAAATATTAACACTGCTCAAGACCCAGACAGCCACACACAAACCAGAAGATCCAAGAACATAGACAGAAGAAGAAGCAGCAGAGGAAGGATGTTATCACTCACCACCAAGATCCGACTGGCGAACACTAAGAAGAACCGAAGGAAACCCACGACGGGGTAATAGGAAGAACACCAGGAGAGACGACAACTGGTAAAACTCTCTGAAGGAAACAGCACCATAAGACAGGGTGGGACCACAATTACGCCGGGCCTCAACAAGTGCGCGACTCTGTCCAGACATGAAAAACCTTATCAAGAAAGTAACGAACGTAATCAACCCATCAGAAGCCGGGAAGCTGACAACAAGCAGCCCAAAGTACAAAAGGGAAACTACAAGCTACACCATAAACACTCCTACATTGCCAAGTCGAAAACTTGAAGGCTGAAAGGGCATATATGCCTTGACGTAACTCCATCAATATTGAACATGGAAATTAACATCAATTGCTTTTGAACTCGTCATTAGAGAAATAATAATAACTTCTCACCTGAACTTCGGGAACAAATGTGAAAATAGACTGACGCAATCCATCGAACAATATCACACGTTTAATACTGCGTTGGATAACAATAAGTCTATAGCCTCCTAGACTATAAACTGCCCTTTTAGACAGGGTCGGCGTTTATCTATCGTCTATGACTAAGTTCTATTTTATCTCTCAAATGGCCCCAGGGTAATTTTCCGCCGTAACCAGAGCCTCAGAGACCACCTTGTGCACAGTCGCCTCCCCACGGTTACTTCATCCGTGGGCACCTTCGAATGCCATCGTAGGAACTGTCTGACATGCCCATACGTTGTTCAGACACCAGAAATTGCATTTCCCCAAGGCACCTTCACCTTGAAAGATTCTTTCACCTGCACATCCCGCAATCTGATTTATGTTATCATCTGCAAACGATGTGACATGAAATACATTGGCCAAACGGGCAGACGTCTTGCGGATCGTTTTAGAGAACACCTCAGAGACATCAATCAGGGCGCTGACAAACCTGTCCCCAACCATTTCAATTCCTCCAACCACAATGGAGCCGACGATGCATGTGTCACCGGATTAAAACCCTGCTTCTCAAATAGCTGTGTCAGACTTAGAATTGAATGCCAGCTAATCAACAATCTGGGATGCATCCACCCGGCAGGAATTAATACTGTCGTGGACGCTACAGTATAACTGTGGCATCTTCCCCAATTGTTTACACTACCTATTACCGTGCTGTTCCCCCCCCCCCCCCCCCCCCGCGATATCTAGACTTAATTGTCCCCACATTTCTATGTTTTCATAGCAGACTGTTCACATATTTTTGGCTACTCAAATCCTTTTTGGCAACCCATTTTCAATTCTGCGCCACGCGTTTTCGCAGCTGGCCAAGTCACATTTTCTGCCCCACATGGAATTATCAGGTTGTGCACTATAAGTGATAGGTCGTGTGTTTGTGTTTTTGTCGTCAGCTATCTGTGTTGTCATTGACAAAGATTCTTAGAATCGAAACGTCTGTGTGTCGTATTGTATGCGTTTGTGTGTATTTTATCTTATTTTATTATTCATTTTCATATTTATTGAGTGCTTCTGATTTCGGATTTTTTACCTGTATTTCGCGACACGTGGATTTCCTTGTAAGGTATGTGCAACGTTTGTTAATGTTTAGTTCGTTTTTTCTCGCAGGAGTTTAAAATACCTATTTGTTTCCATTTCATATTGTTATATCCTGCTGCAGCCGCTGCTTTTTCTCTCTATTCCATACTATTTTATCCCGTTCACCTTGGAAGCGCAGTCTTCTATTT
Organism: Cepaea nemoralis; assembly: GCA_014155875.1. NCBI lineage: Eukaryota > Metazoa > Mollusca > Gastropoda > Stylommatophora > Helicidae > Cepaea > Cepaea nemoralis. Next base: position 149,497 of record JACEFZ010007333.1, on the reverse strand, counting down.
CGCCGTTCCGAATTCAGGATTGGTCTAGGTTTGGTCCTTATATTATATATTGATAGTTTCTTGTGACTAGATTCCTCCTCCTGTTATTCACTTGCCGAACCTCGCAATCATTGCATCCAGCTCTTCACCAAACACGGACTCCACGAAAACACATCCGTGTCGTAGCAGAATCTCACAACGTCTGTTTACTTGTTGTCCTCTGACGTCTAAGGTTTCCCTTGGTTTTCGTGTTGATCGTTCAGTTTGGTGTGTCCTTATGGAAAATCCCTTTTCTCCTTTTATGTATCTTCTTCTGGTGTGTACCCGTCATATGGCAATATATGGAGGGCATATCTGACAGAGGACAAGGGCAAAGCCCTCTTTGAACGCTATCTAAAGCAGAGCAACCAGACAGACATGGGAGGCTGAAATCTTGCCAAGGAGGTCACCTCTGACCGGTGCAAGGCCCAAAAACTTCGGATGAAGACACAGTGACAGTGAAAGAAATCAAGGCTGTGCTTCGACGATAAAAAAAACAGCGCTCCAGGGCCAGATAGCAAGATACAACATCAATAGGTGTACCGACAACGAGCTAGAGAAACTAGCAGACATGTACAACAACAGTATAGGGAGTGCTAGCATCAAGGAGGAGTGGTTACACAGCTATCTGATTCCCTTGCCGAAGCCTAGCAAAGACCACACAAAAATTCAGGGATATCGAGTTATAACCATGCAGAATACAATAGGCAAGTTGCTGGAGAAATTAATTGCCAGGATATCAAGCCAGCTAGAGAGGCAAGGTGTTTTCCCACCTACCCTGGGTGGGTACCATCCAAAAAGAGAAACCTGGACCAATGCAGCAGTTTTTGCCCATGATGTCTATGAAGGTTTCCACTCAGGCATTGAAACCTTTGCTGCAGCGATTGATCTTGAGGACGCGTACAACAGAGTACCACTTGGATTTTTTAATGCTTCAGCTTCTTGAACTCAAAATAAATCCATTCCTCCTTAGTTGGATCGCTGCAGCCCTCTTCCAAAGGAAAGTAGTTTTTAGATGTGGCAGTTGGACGTCGGAACCAACAACAATATATCCTGGCCTACCACAGAGATCACCATTATCTCCGGTACTGTTCAACGCCTACACTGTGAGAATCACCAGTGAGCAGATCACTTGACCTGGTAGGACATTGTCATATGCCGACGATGTTTCAGTGTATCGTCAGGGTAAGGATAGAGATCAGGTTGCTGTGGAACTACAAACCGAACTCAATCGCATAAGTTCTTGGTGTGTTGAGGCTGGGGTAGTGGTCAACCCAACAAAGGCAATAGTGACTTGGTTCTCGTTGAATAATCATACTGTCAACACTCCAACACCAACTGTAAATCTGTGCTCAGAGTCTGTGGAAAGAACGCAGGCAATAAACAACCCGGGGGTACGTTTTGATTGAAACCTGGCTTATAATGAGCATATAGACCAGGTGATAACAAAGGCCAAACGGGGCTTGGCTGCGATGCAGGTGATTGCGGCAGCAAACTGTGAGCAGCGCCATCTATGTCTTCTATACAAGGGGCTGGTCATGTCTGTTTTGGAGTAGGCGATGGCGATCCTGACTCTCAGCTGTAAGCAGATAGAAAGGATGGAAAGGATACAGAATGAAGCCTTGTGCACCCTGTGAAGGATAATAATCTTTCATTCCCACCAGCTGGAATTTCAGTCATTCTCAGTAGTAAATTCTTCAACTGCAAAGCCCACTCCATGCTGTTATTTTGCTTCCTGCACTCTACCTTTCCCAAAAAATGTGTAATAGTTTTCCCTCAGTGACTCTTCCTCAGTAAGGCGAGTCTCCTGCAGGCCAGTATTATCAATATTAACATGATTGAGTTCAGCATCAATCACAGCAGTTTTTCTCACATCACCAATATTCATCAGGTCAGCAGAAAATCCCAGACACATGGTTCTTATGTTCCAGGTTGCAAGCCGTAGCTCGAGGTTTCTATTTCTCTTTATAGTGCCTGGTGCACAGGTTTTACAGTCTGAAGTTCAGATTTTGTCCTACCCCTAAGCACCCATTGAAGCAGGCAGGATGAGGTGGATCAGCACCCAATAATTGGCTGCCCAACTTGAAGCGGGCGATAGCTGATCAGTGACACCTGTAGGTGTCTCCCATCGTCAGAGGCAACCTGTGGCTCACCTATCTATGCCAACTGTCAGGCCTTATAACTCATAACTGCTACCTCTTGTTTTGATTCCGAGACCAGTTAAGATCAGTTATGGAGTTATACTTCTCCACAGCACAAAGCCTGGGTTGAATTGTAGAGACCATGTGTTGCCCATGCAGTATGATCCCTCTCTCGGTCTGCCTAGTTCACTCCAGAGGAAAGGTAACACCAATACGTCTGGAACAAGAAAAGCTGCAGAAGCTTCTGTCAACAAAGCAATGCTCTCACTGTTCACCTGTCAGAGCTTTGATTCCAGACCAGCTGCCAACCAAGGATTAGAGCCTGGTCTGCCCTGCCACAACATTTAGTCTTTAGGTTGCATTTCCTCGCACCAGGATATGAAGTGGGTCAACTTTACCTGAAAATGTACCACATAGTGACAGAGAGTGAACAAATGCATGAAGATAGCCAATCTATGTGCCATTTGTAATTTTCAAGATGAAAATGATCAACATAAACTTAATTACTGTGCTTGAGGCGACAATGAAAAACCTATCACTAAAGATCATGATCATCATCTTCTATGTTTGTCATCAAGCATCGTAAGAAGGAATAGTTAATGTTCCAGCACCAGATGAGTGGCACAGGATTGTGTCATTCCATGTGATTGTACAAAGTCTTGGATGTCATCAATACATTTTCTTATCTGCGTACACTTGCTCTCATATCAGATCTTCTTTGATGTAGCACCGGTGCTGGTAACTGATGCTGTTGTACTAAATACAGTGTTTCTAAATTCCCTCAGTCGTGCAAATGCAAATTTTTGCAATCATGGCTAGAAATTATACCACTGCTGCTCTATGAAGAATTACCAACTGAGCAGTAAGTTTCCTATCAACACTGCAGACCAAAATTTGAAAGTTGTGTATGGATGTTTGGGACTATTTAAATTGGAAACTTACAAAGCATCACACATCCTATATGCACTTCAAGTGTCAGAAGGCTGAAAGTACAAAGAAGAATCCTGAATGTGCTCCTTTAGTTAAGTGGGAGGGGAAAAATAAAACACTGATGCTAATATGCTGCAACATATGAATGTACATTTCATGGCTTTGTACTGTACTGTAGTGACAACAATTACAGACCCTCAATCAATCAATCATGTGCCATGCCGGAAAGTGTGGGCGGTCATGATTCGCCATTTCACTCGATCACCAGAGTCGTGGATCAGCTCAGTGTTCCTGTCTCGTCCATGCCATGTGGCCAAGCCATCCAGGTATTTTCTTCTTGGTCTGTTCCCTTCGATCTTGCCAGTTGTCACTAAGTTCTCCAGTCCATTTCTTCTCATAACATGTCCAAAACATTTTGACTGTCTACGTCTAATTTCTCTAATCAATCTACGATTTTCATTTGTCTCTTGTAGTACTTGGTCATTGGTTTTTCTATCTGTCCATGGTATTCTTTGCATTTTCCTCAGAAACCACATTTCTGCAGCCATCAGATGTTTTTCAGCTTGACTGCACATTGTCCAAGTTTCACATCCATACAAAAGAACAGGCTCTATGTATCCCCTCAACACTCTTTTTCTCGTTTCAATTGACATCATTTTATTGGTCAGAATGTTTTTCATCTTGCTAAAGGCCACCTTCGCAATGGCGATTCTTGTTCTAATCTCTTCAAGGCATCTGCCATCAGATGTTATGACTGTTCCGAGATAATTGAACCGATTCACTTGTTGAAGAATATTCCCATCTACTCGTATATTACATTGTGGTACTTCGTTCTTCCTAGTGACGACCATAACCTGTGTCTTCCTTCAATTTAATTCCAACCCCAGCTGCTCACTGTGTACAACAACAGCGTCTACTAATTGTTGCAGATCCTGTGCATTGTCTGCAATCAATACTGTATCATCTGCATATCTAATGTTATTTATGTTTCGTCCTCCAATGCTGATTCCATTTAAGTCTTCTACATTTCTGAAAATATTTTCACTGTACAGGGAAAAAAGATCTGTAGACATTACACATTCCTGCCTAACACATCTCTTAATAGGTTGATATTGTCATACTTCATTATCAATCCTTATGGCAGCTTGTTGTTTCCAATATATGTTTTTTATAAGTCTAATGTCTTTCCCATCAATTTGTAGACCCTACAGACTTTGAAAGTTTCGTTGCATTGTTAACCAAGCTTAATGTGAGTGATTAAAAGAAAGTTATTAGAAAAAACATGGTGTAGAGAATTTAATTTTACATTGCCTCATAGTTTCATGAAGCTTTGATTCTGAAATAAAGAAAAACCATGTCAGTATCTTAAATGATTGAGATGCAGACAGATCTGAAACACCACTACAAACACCTTATTTTATTGTAAGAGAACAGCTGTAATAGAAAGCTGATCAGATACAAGTTTGCCAAGAAACATCTGCTACAACAGCCTTGCCAGTCACACTCCAAGAGAACAGAGTTTTCAAAACCCCAACAGATTAAACTTAAATATTCAAAGAATATTATCCTGCAACAAATCAATAACACTACATGTTATGTAGTCTGTAATTACCACTTCAAATGAAAAAGTCCCTTACTATTATCTCCATCCCAGTAAGTGAGCTAAAGATATGTTTAGTCAGCCATTGGTCACAGAGCCACTCAACTTTAGCATAATCAACAGTAAACAAAAGAAGAAGCATAATGAATAAACTGGATTTGATTACTTTGCAAACGTCAATAATTGTACTATTATTCATAATGGTGTATTACATTAATGTCTTGTTACAAAGAATAACAATTTCTAGTTTATTACACAAGCGCACAAAACTCGGGATGTTCCATCACCAGTTAAACAAAGTTGTCTAAACAAGTTAAATCAGTGAATTTGACATATGATAAAGTAAAGTGTGATTTTGCATCAGAAAAGAACACAAGCACAAAGCAAACAAATGTTACACTTATTCATGAAACCCCTGGACACTTCAGTCGGCATCAGTTGTTCCCTGTCAGACTATGGCTGTAACAATTGACAACGTGCATGTGATAAACTAGTGTGGCAATATTTGTGTGGACTTCTAATCAGTTGTGATTGTCATCATAGTATATACACTATACACAGATGGTTTACACTGGCTGTTAGGGCAGGGAAGTCCGGCCAAGCAAACATAGTAAGGGCTTACGAACGCGGTTTGTGAGCCCGTATACCCGGGTTCGAAACGCAGTGGTGCTGGTTTTTTTCGAAAAAGGTATAGATGCCGGTCGTTCAGAAAGCAAAGGCAAACTACTGAACGTAAAATCTGCCCAGGAATCACTAACAGCGGATATGCTAGGGTTGACTGCTACGTCCTGTGAAGGACATGCAACTTAGTTTGTTTGTGTGGCTGTTCCTGTCAAGATCACTGTAATAGCCTGTTCACTGTGATACCCCATCATTAGAGACCAACAAGTGTTGAGTAAAGATTGATTGATTGATTGACTGAATTGGTAAAGAGGAACGCAACCCATGTGTTGCCGGGTCCCATAAGGGAAGCAAAGAATAGCAACACTGTAGCCTACCACGCATGTCGTAAGAGGCGACTAAGGAGGCTTGATGCTTCCATTGCTCTGCTACTGAGTGAGTGCGTGGCGCAACACTGTGAGCTTCGTGTGAAATGCTTTTGAATCTGCCCGAGGTTTTTTGGAATGTGATTGCATGTTCGGAGCGATGGTAGATGGCTATGTTCCAGAGTTGACCGGTTTTTGCCTTATGCAGAAATGCATGGCTACTGGGCTTCTGGTTGACTGCCACTGCCATCGACGATGAACTGTATCTTCGTGGACTGTGTGGGTAACATCCAGATGGGAAAATGACTGCCAATTCCATCAGAGATGAACTGGGTGTTTCGTGGGGGTCTATTGTGTTGACATTCTGGCGGCAGCATTATGCACAGTGTATCTGTGCGGGCTGTTGTTTGTCGAGACTCCTGTCTTTTCCACTTTTCACATTGGGCAGTGAGGAGCATTTTGTGTGATATTCACTGGCACAGGAACGAAGCATAATGGGGACGACCCGTTGCTGTGAGGTTGGAACTACGACTAACTAACCAACCAACTAACAACAACCATAAACATCACATCTGTGAAAGTCAAGTCAAGGACCACCTCTCACACCATGAGCTGTACTGGGTATATGGTGCTACCCCATATTTTTTAGACCAATTGACATTCGATGAGTGATATGGTTGATTTGTTAAGGCACACAGTTATAATTTTGGAGTATTTTAGAGCTTAAGTTTGAATTGAACAGAAATCAAAATTAATATATTTCTAAAGCTTAAACACAGAAGCCACAAACAATATGTTGTCCAGTTTATTGCCTGGTATATTTCGCTGCATCTCATCAGGTGCATACTGCAGTTACATATCATATGAAGTGAATACATGAATTATACCAGGGCTGAAATGCTTAAAACATATAGTCACTGATATTGTTTGAATGTGGAGCAACAGTTTTCCCCATGGTATTCGCAAATCTAAAAAGAAGTTTTACAGTTTGCACAAAACTGTCTGGAACTGTCTAATTACTAATGCATTGATGTATTTGAGCAATCATTTATTGTTCGTCAAATACAATACACAAGGTGTTATAAATGTTTTTAACTTTATGATAGTTATGAAACAAATATCTCAAACTCATCAAGCTAGGCATTTATTGACCTGTCGACTGGACAGGGATTCCTGAAGACTGATTAACTCTGTTTTCCACCCTTACTGGTATATGTTTGGTTACTCACTAAATTGTAAGATGGTTGACACTCACACTGAAATTGATAAATGCAGTTAGATTTGGTTTACAGAAATAACAGTTCTTTCACAGATGGGAGTAGCATCGAGGTAGTTTTATATCTGACCACTGGTTCAACAACAAAGAATGTTTGCTTTACGCTGTATAAAATATTTGTTTCAATAGTGTTCCCTCAAAAGGTTATTTGAAAAAAAAGCAAAAATCACTTGAGGTCTGGGGACCGATGATTCTGTGGGAGTAGGTTCGGGAGGCTGATAATGAAATTTGATGAAGTCAGCTGAATATACAAGTGATTGTAAATCATGGTTAAGCATTTCCAGTCTTCTTTTAGTGTGTCATTGTAGCAAATCATTCTAGCTCAATTAAACAGAGTCTGTACCAGGCCACGCTTACACTGAATAAGTACAACGCTATTTAAATTCAAGTATTGACCTATCCATGTTCCCTTTCAATAGACCAGATCTTTGGATGATGCCATCCCTGTCAATGTTGAATTAGTATTTCTAATGATAAGGTGTCATTATGATTGTGGTCAACAAAGAAATGTTTTTGTGGGCTTGGTTCATGCTAGAGTGGAATGATTCAGCCTGTTGTCTGGTCTCTGGGATGAATAATATATCATCCACATACCAGCTGTATAGAAATAGGTCCTTAATATTTGAGGCTCTTTGTTTCTCCGAGTGTAGCATAAAGCTGTCTGCTAGAATGGGATCTAGAGGACTCCTCATGGTCACTCTGTCAATTTGGTGGTATATTTTAAATAAAATGAATATTATATATGCACAGCAATAGTAGTTTTTTTTAATTTGAATGTTGCAAGGCCGAGAGGTATGGTTACATTTATGGCTTATGCTTGTGACGTCAGTTTGGCTGGTGGGTTTTCCTTTGTGTCTTTCTTCCCACTATTCCTTTTGTCAGTGTTGGCTCTCTGTGTCTTTGGAGGTATGTGCAGCCCAGGTATCGTGCTCCATGTTTGCCAAGGCAGTTCACACACTTTCTATTATCATCAGGCTTCTGAAAGTCATGGTCCTGTTTGGCCAGCAGACATTCGTTGAAGGCATGGTCTTCGGCACAGTACTGGCAGATGTCTGTCTTGCTGCGACATGTTGTTCTAGAGAGACCAGCTCTCTGGCACCGACAACATTGTGTAATTCAAGGAATAAAGCATTCAGGCTGTTGTTGTTTCCTGTCTATCGTCACTTTCGCAAGTGTTGTTGGGTGTCTTGGCACAGGTCAGAAGCCACTCCGTCTTTATGACTCAAATTTGGAAATTCTCCTGCTGCAGCTGCTTCTGTATCTGGTGGCCTGTAAGCTATGCTTGGGACGCATTTGATCACGCATTTGATCGTCTGCCTATGTCAGTTTTTTTTACTATGGTGTCTTTCTCCTCAGTCTGCTTTTGGATAGTCTTTGATCATGTTTGTGTGGGTTGTCATCACCTTTCCCAGAGGTTGCTTCATTTCTGGCTTCTGGAAATTTTCCACCATGAGCTGTGATGGTGGCGCTTTGGTACAGCTAGTAGGCATATTCTCTCACACCGTCTTCTTGGCGACCTCGGTATTGGTAGTGGCTTTATTTCTCTTCTTGAACATTGGGTGTCTTCTAGTTGTAGGCTTGGAATGTGCCATTCTTCTCCCACGTATCTGGTGTCTTAAACAGTTGGGTCACTTTTTCTCGATACGGTTGTGCATGCGATCATAGATGATGATCACTGTTTCTTCCATGGGAATGTCAGGTGAAAATAGAGGCAATAGCCTTTGACATCACATGCCTTGAGTTTAAGATCGATAGTATCCAGTAGTTTGACCAGTTCAAATGAATCTTTGAATATTAAGGAGTTGAATGACTGTTGCACTGGTTTAGCAGTTACTGCAAGCTATTTCACTATCCTGTGTTGAATAGAGCTGAGCATAGATTAAATCAGTGCCAGTGGTACCACAGGCTTGTGCAATTTAGCAAGGTCATAAATGTGTTTTTTTTTAGGACTGTGGTATGACTAAATGTGCAGTTGCTTCACTGATGAAGGTATCTCTCCTGTATGTGTTCTCTTATGGTGTTTCAAACTGCTAGTGTGAGTAAAACCAGCATCACAGTCATGACACTTGTAAGGTTTCTCCCCAGTATGTGTTCTCTTGTGAGTCTTCAGGTGGTCAGCTCGAGTAAAAGGAGCACCACAATCATCACACTTGTAAGGTTTTTCTCCTGTATGTGTTCTCTTGTGAATCTTCAGGGGGCAAGCATCAGAAAAAGAAGCACCACAATCATCACACTTGTAAGGTTTTTCTCCTGTATGTGTTCTCTTATGTTTCTTCAGACTGACAGCTTGAGTAAAAGAAGCACCACAATCATCACACTTGTAGGGTTTCTCCCCTGAATGTGTTCTCTTATGTGTCCTCAGATTGCCAGCTTCAGAAAAAGAAGCACCACATTCAGCCCACTCCTGTAAGGTTTTTCCTCCTGTATGTGTTCTCTGTGAGACTTTCAGGATTGCCCAGCTTTAGTAAAAGAGGCACACACAAACATCACACTTGTAAGGTTTCTCTCCTGTATGTGTTCTCTTATGAGTCCACAGACTGCCAGCTTCAGAAAAAGAAGCACCACATTCAGCACACTTGTAAGGTTTTTCTCCTGTATGTGTTCTCTTGTGAGACTTCAGATTGCCAGCTTTAGTAAAAGAGGCACCACAAATATCACACTTGTAAGGTTTCTCTCCTGTATGTGTTCTCTTATGAGTCCACAGACTGCCAGCTTGAGTAAAAGAAGCACCACAATCATCACACTTGTAAGGTTTTTCTCCCGTATGTGTTCTCTTGTGAATCTTCAGGTGGTAAGCATCAGTAAAAGAAGCACCACAATCATCACACTTGTAAGGTTTTTCTCCTGTATGTGTTCTCTTGTGAGTCCACAGACTGCCAGCTTGAGTAAAAGAAGCTCCACAATCATCACACTTGTAAGGTTTCTCTCCTGTATGTGTTCTCGTTATGTCGTTTCAGATCGACAGCTTGAGTAAATGAAGCACCACAATCATCACACTTGTAAGGTTTCTCTCCTGTATGTATTCTCTTATGATTCATGTTCTTTTGGCACTCTAGATGATCATCTTGAATCAAGAGACTATCCAATTCATTACATTTGTTTGGCATCCCAACAGTATGTGTCCTCTTGTATCTGTATACACAAATATTTGGACAAGAAACATCAGATAAGTCTCCTGTGTGAGTTCTTTGAGAGCTATAACTGACATAATCAAAGATGTCATTAAGAGACTTTGCAAAGCTCTGTGTATGTTTTTCTTGCATTTCCTTATTTTCCTGCTGACAGTTCTCAATAGCCAGAGATAGTTTATTGTTTGTATCAATCACAGAAGACACACTATCTGACATCTGACAAAAATGTTCATGGTTTACTGATGCCTTAGAACTATTCTCAATCATTCTTGACTCTGAGCTGCTGTGTTCTGTCATTTCTTGAATGATGCCACTCCCAGCTATGTCTACCATTTTACTGAATCTGTGACTCCTGTCCTCACACAGAACATCTGATAGCTCTTCTTTCACAACCTTCATGTCTATGCTGTCATATGTCCACTTTTGTGGATGCTCTTCTATGGAGTGGTAAGGGCTCTTTTGAGACCAAGGGTGTATTTCTGAAACACACCAAAGTAAATAATATATTCATGAATTTACCAAGTATTGATTGTGAACAGATGTGTAATCAAACAGGCACACATTAAAGCTATAGACAATCAATTTTAAGTGAATGAAAGATGGAGAAGAATAATGATTAATGTGCTCATGTATGATCTACACTGATGTATGATCTAAGTTCATGATGATAAAAGCTGATGGATGATCTAGGCTGATGTATGATCCAAGTTCATGATGATATAATTTCATGTATGCTATAAGCTAATTTATGATCTAGGTTGATGCATGATCTATGTTCAAGATGATAAAAGCTAATATTTGATCTAGTTGATGTATGATCTCTAAGTTCATGATGATATAAGCTGATGTATGATATATGTAACAGAATAGAGGACAGGAGAGAGTTAATAGGGAAACACACACACAAAAGAGTTGCAAATGTATAATTAGGGAAAGTAAAGTAGAAGACAAAAAGGGGCACGAGAATACACCAAGGGGATACTACGTAACATAGTTTGGTGCAGTAACAAAAGCTAACAACAAAACGACAACAGTAGAGACGATGCAAGAACTGAATTGGGAGCGGTCGTGTTTGTAAATTGGCTTCGATCTGAAGTTAACCAGTCTATATATTCCCTTTATTTTCTGTAAGTATAGCTATGTGTTTGGCATATGTTTTCTACAGAGAATGGTGGTCTTTGGCTGACACTGGAGTAGAATTTGGAATGCTGAATAATGTCAACAGGAGTGTCAAAGTCATCTATGACTTTCCTATCTTATATCATGCAACAACAAGAACAATTACAGTAGTCATCACCAAAGTAGTCTGTGTGAGTTGCATATACTTTATTTTTAAGCTAGAAGTTGTGTGACCCTCGTGAACAATATTAGAGATACCAACAAGATTTCCCACAACTTGAATATTCTGATCCTGTAGACTTTTTTTTTTTCTTTCATGAGGTTGTGTAGACCACATGAAGAGTTTCATGGATTTCGTGGATATTAAATGGATTTAGTAGTTTTATAATTTCTGTGAAATCATGAACAATTTGAACAGTGTTAGCGATAAATAGAGACAATTAGTGGTTTAAATATTGAGCACAACCCACTACTGGCAATGCTGATCGTATTCTGATATGAACCTAAGGCCTATCCACAATGTGGAAGCACTAGACTCGAGTTTCGCTCTCGTTTGAACTCATCAGCAGTGCATATCCTTGACCGGACCCGGAAACAAACCCTGGATCACTGGCGTGTGAAGCGGGTGTGTAACCACTAGACCACATGGCACACGCTGGACACAGCCAAATTATCACAACAGAATATTACAACGTCACCCATCATAGGCAGTAGCTCAAGATTTGCCCGATCGCTGCGACTGACGTCCATCAATCGATGTGGACCCGAACGATCAGGTCTTCTCACTGGCAAGGCACACCAGGCCACCTAAAGTCCAGTGAGCAATAATCAAATTGATTTATTTGGTTGTTTCAGGATTTGAGATTTAAATATTGAGCCTAGTGCTTCCACATTGACGTGGATAGGCGTTAGGTTCATATCAGAATACGATCAGCGTTGCCAGTAGTGGGTTGTGCAATATATGAATGTATATTTTATGGCATTTTACTGTATTGCCAATGGACACTACACTGACGTTGAAGGTTTGTTTGCATTGTTAACCAAGCTTAATAGGGTTGAATTAAAGAAGTTTTAAGGAAATAAAAACAGTGTAGAGAATGTATTTTTTACATTGCCTCATATCTTGATGAAGATTTGATATTGAAATAAAGGAAAACTAATGTCAGTATCTTACATGATAGAGATGCAGACAAATATGATGATGAGGGGCTGATACTATATATTCATTTTATCAGAGAAAGGAAAGTGAAGAAGGCATTTCTTTCTATTGTGCCATTGGAAGATGCAACAAATGCCGGCTACTGTAAATCTTAGAAATGTGTGAATAACTTAAGTGTTACCACCGTGATATCTTTGACTGGGCCTTCAATAAAGGACATTTAATGTCTCATTTCAAAATGTGTAACTTTATCTGAGATTGATACATATTTTTCTTAGCCGTGTTAAAAAAGTATATGCTGCCTCCTGAGAAAAAGGACTGGCTCCTGAATCATGTTTAAATTTTCCACCCATCACAATTTCTGCTTTGCCGTAAAATGTTTGTAACACCACTTGACTACTGCTTGTTTTTGGTACCTACACTTAAATAACATTTATATCTCTTGATTTGACTTTGAATTTGACAATAATAACTATCTGATTTAATCAAATAGACATTAATTGATTCAGCTGTTTCCTCTCAAACATTAGATCTACTCTTTTTCAGTATGTATTACCTAATGAACAAATTATTGTGTTTGTGTCTGTTATTATTTAATTTCCTCCACCTCATCTCATTCATGCCTAGGATATTAATCTTTATATTTTTCATTTATTTTACTACATTATGTAACTTTCCTATCTCAACTATATCCTGACATTCCATGTTCCTATTTTAAACTTGTCTTGGGAAGATGATGTGATGGTTTCCCTTGTTTTCAATATTTACACAGGGATCTTTTACCTCTGCCTTTGACAACAATTTCCAATTATCAGGACAAGAGAGTGCCCTGCTGTGCTCCACAGCAGATTTGTGCACTGATCCCAGTGGATACTTGGTCACACCTATGACCTTATTTGTCCCAGTGTCTGAGTAGATTTACATTCTGCTATTGTGTTGATGTTGATGGTATAATGCTTTGACAATTCAGAAAGCAATGGCAAACTTCTAAATGTAGAATTATATAGTAAATTACAAAAAGAAATTAATGCTGGGGTTGATTTAACATCCTGTAAAGAATATTCAACTAACTGTTACGTCATATTGCACTCAATCTTACCTTGAGCTACACAGACCTCAGGTTGTTCTATCTTGACACGTGTAGGTAGTTTACTCTCCATTTTATGGCTACAGTCAGTCTGAAAGGATTGGTAAGTTATATTTCCTTGCAAAAATAAACTATATAAAATAAATTGATATTTTGATTTTCAAGATTATTAATTTTATGAAATGGCTTATGATTGCTTTAAGACATGATTTCTGATATGCTATTCCTCAAGTCCTGTTTAAGAATTTCTTCTTCTTCGTTCATCCGGAGTTTTTTTTTTTTTCGGACGTGATTGCGTTGTGCCTGTTTACAGCAGAGCTGCGTTCTTGCGCCGTTAGGCCGACACATCCGACTTCTGCGGGCATTTGTTGACCGGGTTAACCTTCCCGGGGGTTTCTTAGGACGTTAGACTCTCACTGTTGTGGTGTCATCTCCCATCCCAGCTGGCCCATATAGAACAGCCAAAGGCATCCTGGTCGGCCCTCAAGGGAAGGCAGGGGCAGACCATGGGCATTCCCCGCCATCCAAGGAGGCTTCCATAATTGCAGAGCCATCACACAGCGCTCTGGTACTGGGCTCACCCAAGGAATCGTCACGTCCTGCACATGGCTGCTTAGCCTCACTTCCGTATATTGGGCCTTCCGTTCACCATAGGCTGTTCCTCCAGAAGCCAGAAGAATGCAGTTTGCAGATGACATCCACACAGTGAGCTTTCGATTCGGACTTTCCACGTAATGGATTTGCTATCCAAGCAATATTCCATTTTGTGCCACTAGGACGCTTTTTCCACCTTTTATGAAGCCCACACAGTGAGCTTTCGATTCGGACTTTCCACGTAATGGATTTGCTATCCAAGCAATATTCCATTTCATGCCTCTGGGAGGCTTGTGTAACCGACATGCCTGTGGTATGAAGTGTGGCAGTCTAAATACTTCTTCATGTACATTTAAATGTCAACCTGAATACAGTTAAAGTATGCTGCAGTCGACTTGAGCTTGTTGATATCTCCATAAAGCTTGTCCTCGAATGAAGCAGGCATGGGCCAAAATATCTTTCTCTGTTCTGCATATATTGGGCACTCTTGCAGCAAATGTTTAGCTGTCATTTTACCAGTTCCACAATTACATTCATCTGTGTCTCCTATCTTTAGTTTGTTGAACAAGTGGTATTTCAGCCTGTTATGTCCTGTGCGGAGTCTGAAGATTGCTACTTGTTCTCTTCGGTCGAGTTTGTAATATGCATCATCCTTCTGGTGGCCTGGATGCTCTGATTCCCATTTGGTTCTATAAGTGCTTTTAATCAACCTCTTTACCTCATTATAGGTTATGTCTATGTCAGGCTGTGGTAGTCGTCCGCCCTCTTTTGCCAGTCTGTCAGCCTCTTCATTTCCAGGTATACTGCAATGTGATGGGATCCACTGTATTACAACTTTTTTGGATTTCTGGCATAGACCATGGAGTGCTGCTCTTAGGTCAGCTAGTTCTGTGCTGTTTTTGCTCTTCAGTATTGAGACAGCTGACTTTGCATCTGTAAAGATAGCTATTTGTGTCTCTTTATTTTCCTCCATCAAGAGCATTTCTGCTGCAGTTTTCAGAGCCTCTACCTCCGCTTTGAAGTTACTTGAAAACTTTCCAGTTGCCACTGAATGTGTTTTTTTCACTCCATTTTTTAAATTTAGGAGAATTCCTCCTCCTCCATTCTCTACTGAATTTTTGGCTGATCCATCTGTATATGCATGGGTCCAATTGCTGCTTGGGTAATGTTCTTTTATGTAGTTTAGGGTTATTTCTCTTCTTTCGGTTTCATGCTGAGTGTTCTTTTTCTCAATACCAGGAATGTTTTCTATCATCTCAGGCAGTTGCTGCTGTCTCCAAGCTGGGAACTTGTCTGCATTGTAAATGGGTTTGACTGTTGATATGTTAAGTATGGGATCTTCCCTAATTTTTCGTTTTGCAGTTTCTACAAAGTTGCTACGCTTCAGTCTTCCCTTTCCAAAACCACTAAACCTTTTATACATAGGGTGGTCTGTCAATCTTCTAAATTTTTCAGCTTGTTGCTGGGCTCTGCTATCTCTTCTATCCTGCATTGGTTGTAAACAAGTTATCTTTTCTAATTCATTAATAGGCGTTGTCTTCAGGCTTCCAGTTATGATTCGCATTCCTTGATTTTGGACTCTACTTATTTTGTTAAAGTTTGACTTAGCTGCTGTTGCCCAAGCTGCAATGCCATATTCCAGTACTGGCCTCACCCGTCCAGTATATAACTTCTTGAGAACTTTCTCATCTGCTCCCCACGTTGTACCAGCAAGCTTTTTCATGATTGCCATTCTTTGCCTTGCTCTTGTTCGATTTTTCTCAACCTGTGTCTTCCATGTCAGGCGACGATCAAAGGTGACTCCTAGATAGTTTGGATTTTCTTCATGGCGCAATATTTTTCCATTCAATACCAGCTTAGGTTGCTGAGTTTTAGTTGAGAGGGAGAACACTGTGCATGTTGTTTTCTCCTCACTTATCTTCACTAGCCATGATTTTGACCAGTCCTCTAGCGCTAATAGAGCTTGCTGTATTCTGCTGTTAGCTGTACTAATATATTCTTCAGATGTCCATATGGCTAGGTCATCTGCAAAGGATGATGTGTGTACTCTGGCTGGAAAATTTTCCGTGATGTCGTTTATATATGCTAGGAATAATGTTGGTGAAAGAACTCCTCCTTGGGGGACACCTTGCTCCAACAGCATCATTTTGCTGGTTTGTCCTTGTACTTTTGTCCTGGCAGTTCTGTTCTCAAGGTAGTGGCTGATCCATTTGTACATTTTCCCACAAACATGCATTTTTTGCAGTTTTACTTTCAGTCCTTCCTTCCATACTTTATCAAATGCTTTTTCTAAATCTATCCAGACCGCTAGTGTGTGCTTTTTCTCTTGGAAGGCATCCTCTATTTCCTGAGCTATATAGGTTATTTGATCTTCAGTGGATCTGTACTTTCTGAATCCTGCTTGGTGAGGTGTTAAGAGTTGGTTTTCTTCCAGATGCCATGTTAGCCTGCCATTGATAATGCGTTCCATTAATTTTCCTACACAGCTAAGAAGACTGATAGGTCGATAGCCATTTGGTTCTTCCAGGTCTTTTCCTTTCTTTGGGACTGGTATTAGTATAGCTTCCTTCCATGCCTGTGGGACTATTCCCCTCTTCCAGCTGTAATT
This sequence comes from Cepaea nemoralis, assembly GCA_014155875.1. Taxonomy (NCBI): domain Eukaryota; kingdom Metazoa; phylum Mollusca; class Gastropoda; order Stylommatophora; family Helicidae; genus Cepaea; species Cepaea nemoralis. The sequence continues at coordinate 132,848 of JACEFZ010007333.1, read as the reverse complement.
TAGGACTGCTAATAGTTTCTTTTTTGCCTTAGTGCCTAGTCCTATTAGCATTTCATTTGTGATTCCATCCTTTCCTGGTGATGTCTTCTTTTTTAGGGTACTCATTGCCTGTTCCATTTCTTCCATTGTTAGATTTGCCATCATATATTCTGCTGCTGTCTCTGTATATCTATGATGTATCTGTTTATCTTTGATTGCTTTCTTCTGTTCGGCTGTAATATCAATGTGGTTTGCACTGGCATAGTGTTCCATTAGTGCATTTGCAGCCTTTTTTCCTGTCAGCAAGGCATTTCCTTGTTTAATTGTTATTTGTTTGTTTCTAGGTCCTTCATTGTTCATGGCTTTCACTAGTTTCCATAGTTTGTTTCCATCCCTGTCAAAATTCAGGTTTTCTGTTTTTTTCCTCCAACAATCTCTTGTTGTTTGATTTACTGTTCTTTTATATTTTGCTGAGATGGCTTTGAGAGAGATGTTCGCTTCAGTTGTTTGTTCTCTCTCTGCGGTCTTCCTAGCATCTTCAACTTTGTCCTCCAAAATTTGTAGTTCTTCAGTCCAGTATGGTTTGTAATTTTTCCTCGCCCCCTCTTGGAATAGACTCAGTGGCCGCCTGTATTATTGCTCTGTTTAGACTTTCCACCATTTGCTTCATGTTGCCATATCGTGTATTTATGTTTTCACAATATTTGTCTGTTAGTATGGCAAATCTGTCCCAATCTGCTCGTTTGTAATTCCAACGGGGCAAAGGCTTTTGCTCCTGTGGAACATACTCCATATTTATTACAAGCTTGATTGGTCTGTGGTCACTACCTGCTAATTGGTCAAGCACATGGCGATCGATTTTGTGGAGGATGTCTCCTGTGCAGAAAGCTAAGTCTGGAGTAGAAGTGGTAATCCATCTTCTAGAGTAGAAGCTCGGTGTGTCATCAGCTTTGTTGAGTAGATGGAGATTTGAGTCTATTTCCCAGTCCTCCACTTCATCTCCTCTTTTGTCAGTATCTGGGTATCCCCATCTTTCTGAACGGCTATTAAAGTCTCCGACAACAATGCAATTTGTGTCAGTTATTTCCATGTTTGAGAGTGTAAGATCCTTATCTGCTGGGCTATACAGATTGTAAATTCTTATTTTCACGTCCTTTATCATTATATCAACACCTATAATTTCAGTTTGGTTGTCAGAGATCACAGATACTTCGCTGCAAGGTATTGTATTTCGTGTAAGTATTACAACTCCTCCTTTGTGTCCTTCGCGGTCGAAACGTGTGGCCTGATATCCCTCGACTGAAAATGTGCGATTGGCGTTGAGGTGTGTCTCTTGAATGCATGCCACATCTATTCTATCTTTATGAAGACGCTGTGTTAGGGAGGCTTTCTTGTTATAAACTCCTTCTGCATTCCATTGTAGTATGTTGAGTGTCCGGGGTGTTTGGTCAATAGCTCTTAACCTACTCCTCTGTGCCTTGACTCCACAGCACAGGGGAAGGTGACCACCAGTAGTCATGGGTGGACCCCCTCGAGGCAGGGGGCCCGGCACTATCACCGCCTGATGGGACTTCACGGGATTAGCACCATAACGATTAATTTTCATCTGTGGCATCATGAAATGATAAAGTTACGTTGCACTTCTTTGTCAAGCCTGTGGCTCAGTACATCCGATTTCGACAAGCATTTGTTCGGGATGCTTTCCCTAGCCTTTGACTGTCCCCAGTCTACCTACAAGGCAGCAGGTTTGTACGTCGCTTCGTCTGGTCCCTCTCCCTTGACCTGTCCGACATGGGTGGCCCTACCAGTAGCTGTGCTACCGTCGGCATAGCTCTTGGGGTCATTGGAACGCTCAAGCCCCTCTACCTCGTCAAGGTGGACGTACGGCAGAGGGGGTTTAAGAATTTGAGTTTGGAAATCTGTCACAGTGTAATAATATCAGTTTATCATGACAAAAATAACATAATACATGACAGCTTTATGGAAAATAATTATTACTTGTGTCACACATCATACACACATTAAAGTTGATACAACACTTATAGCGGCAGCCAATGTTTGTTGTATATATTCCCCCCTTCCATACATTATACATCCAATAATGAGTCTTCAAATGGAGAGAAAAGCAAGAGCATCTTGTTATTAATGTTCCCTCTAACCAGTTCCTTAGGAGCAAGAATTTTACGTTGTGAACACACCTACATTTGAAAATTAGGTACAATTTGTCCCAATATTGCCTGCTTGTGCATTGAAGCTCGATGATCTGGACTTCACTGATGACACTGCCTTCTTGTCTCACACATTGAAATGAGATGCAGGATTTAGCTAAACACATCGGAAGGAGGTCTTCTTCTTCTTCTTCAGCTTTCCGAGCCGTTGAGGTTCTTTGCTGCAAATACAATCCGTCTCCATTCGTCTCTCTGGTGGACCTTCTCTTGCCAGTCGTTGATTCCAAGTGCTTGTAGGTCTGTACATGTATTATCTCTCCACCGTCTTCTTGGTCTACCTGGGGGTCAACGGTCATTTATTTCCTGAGTGTAAGCGAGTTTTGTTTCCCTATTATCTTCCATTCTTTCTATATGCCCCAACCATTGTAGTCTATTAGCCTTCATGATACCAGTGATTAGCGGGGACTTAAACAGATCATAAATGTCTTTGTTACTTCTTCTTTTCCACTCTCCACTTTGTGTATCCCTAATGGGTCCAAAGATGCGTCTTAAAATTTTGTTCTCAAAGGTTTGTAACAAGGCTTTGTCTCCTTTAGTTGTACTCCAGGTTTCAGAGCCATACAGCACAACTGGTCTGATCAGTGTTTTGTATATTGTGATCTTGGTGTTACGAGATAGCGCCTTTGATTTTAGTAGATGTTGTAGTGCATAGTATATCTTATTTCCAGAGTTGATTCTAGTTTGTATTTCTTCCCTTATGATGTTGGAGCAGTTGAAGATTGTACCCAGGTATTTGTATGTTTCCGTTCTTTTAATGGTCATATTATCTATTTGTATGTGGCCAGAGTTTTTAGCCATTCCGTCTCTTGAAATTACCATAAATTCTGTCTTATCTTGGTTGATAACCAGCCCCATCTGTTGGGCTTTTTCCTTTAAGTGAGTCAATATTTCCAATGTCTTTTGTTCACTTTGCCCTATAATATCTATATCATCTGCATAACCAAGCAGCGTGGATGTTCCTCCAATATCACATTCCTCCTTTATCTTCCTTACAACTTTCTCTAGAGCCAGATTGAAGAGTAGCGGAAGGAGGTCACAACAATTAAATCTAAAAATTCACAGGGAAAGACAAAGATAACTGTCATTTACTGTCATTTTACATTTACAAATGTTTTAGAAGATGTTTAACAAATGTTTTACAAGACAAAGATAATGAGAATAAATCAAGAAAGGATAACCTAATCTAACTTGGTGAATCTTCACTTCAAGAGGCAGAATTCTACATTTATTTAGATGGCAATGCAGTCATAGATGGGTCAACATATAAAGATATTAAGGCGATGTGCGGCTGAAAAAATATTGATGTTTGGTTAATTCGGCTGTTTGTTTAATAGTTTGTTTTTAAACACCTTAGCATGTCTTCTATCAGATTTGGCACCCCGGGAAGGTTAACCCGGTCAACAAATGCCCGCAGAAGTCGGATGTGTCGGCCTAACGGCGCAAGAATGCAGCTCTGCTGTAAACAGGCACAACGCAATCACATCCGGAAAAAAACTCCGGATGAACGAAGAAGAAGAAGATTTGGCACCTGTTTTTTTTTTTTTAAACTGTTATTTTAATGCAATATTCAAATTTTACTTAGCCCACCCTAGGTGTCAAATTGCCTACGAAATTGATGGTTTTCAAACGATATCTTGGCGAGGCGCAATCCACAAGTGTGATACATCATTTTAAAGTTCACAATCTCCCCTAATTGTTCATTAAACTTTGGGTTTGTGTAATTGGGAACTCTTCTATGTACAACTGTTTCTTTCGAATCAATAATCTTCCAGAAAATTCCATATATGGAACACCTCGCATGACCGTAAGCAATGCACGGTCCCCACTGGCAGAAACTGACCACGTGGGTTTTCATGATGGCCATTTTGTTGTGTTTTTGCTTGGCAACTGATCGACATGTGAATTGAAAAATGCCTTGTTCCACAAAATTTAACAACCAATCATCTGTTCAACGTAAGAAATCACGCAGTCAATAACTGGCAAGTGCTCGTAAGCACCAAAAAGCTTACCAGAACATCGTAGACATTACAGAAAATTCTGAATCTGACCCAGATAAACGAAACAGCACATGCCATCTGCAAGTTTTTTGACAGTGAGTCTGAATGATTCAGTAGCATCATGTTCTTTTAAAAGTTGTGGAAGTGACTCTTTTATTGCAAGACAAACAAAACCAGAAACCAATTTAAAAGAGATACTTATGATTATATAACCTCCTCTAGCAGGAAGTATGTTTCTGTTGACGACAATGTATACCAAAAACAGGAACACAGAGCAGTAGTGTTGATTGTTCAGAAATGGATGAAATCATCAAAACGTTATGTTGTCCATGTTATGTTGCCTTGGAAAATACAACATCGGTCGCATGAATGATAATGGACAAAGGCTGCTGGAGCATTGCACTAGAAACGACCTATGTATTACAAACTCCTTTTTTAAAACAAAAGAGATGCATAAGGTCACATGGAAACATCCAAGATCCGGCCATTGGCATCAGCTGGACTTCATTATCACACGGAGACAACATCTGAACCATACATCATTAACTCGAAGTTACCACAGTGCTTACTGTGATACAGATCATTCTTTGGTTGTTGCAAGGGTTAGACTGAGACCAAAGAGAATCTACACAGCTAAACACAAGTCTAGCCCCAGGATTAATATTATTAACACTCACGATCCTGGAAAGTGCTTTGAATTTCAACAGCAACTTGAGGACGCTTTCAATGATACATCAGAAAATTGTATAGTAAATGATAAATGGAGTAAACTTAAGGAAACTATTTATAAAACAGCGGTAGGGGTTTACGGCACTGTGGATCATAAGAGGCAGGACTGGTTTGTGGCAAACAGCCAGATACTGCAGCCCTTGATTGATAAAAAGAAGATAGCTCTCTTAAGAAACAAGGAAAGACCAACGCGTAACACTCTGAGTGAGCTGAAGCAAGCGAGGAAGGATGTACAAAAGGCTTCCAGGCAGTGTGCAAATGACTATTGGATCAAGTTATGTGAGTCCATTCAAATCGCAAGTGATAAGGGAAACATCAGAAGCATGTATGAAGGGATAAAGGAAGCCTGTGGTCCAATGATCAAAAGAAGTGCACCGCTGAAAATCTTGACTGGAGAAATCATCACTGATAAGAAACAGCAGATGGATAGATGGGTCGAGCACTATTTAGAGCTTTACTCAAGTGAGACCAAGCTGGCGGATGATGCCCTCAACGCCATAGAGGCCTTGCCAACTCTTGACCACCTGGACACACTTCCCACTATAGCAGAAGTTAAGTGTGCTATAAATGAGCTTGCATCTGGCAAGGCTCCAGGTAAGGATGGGATTCCAATAGAGGTGATCAGGAGTGGGCAAGACACCCTCGCTCTACAGATCCACCAGCTAATAGAGCTATGCTGGCGAGAAGGACAAGTCCCACAGGATTTCAAAGATTCAAACATCATAATGCTGTACAAGAACAAGGGAGATCGGAGCGACTGCAACAACTATAGGGGTATCTCACTTCTGTGTATTGTCGGGAAAGTATTTGCCAGAATTGTCCTGCGCAGACTTCAAGTCCTGGGAGATCAAGTCTACCCCGAATCGCAGTGCGGCTTCCGTCAGAACCGGTCTACCATTGATATGATATTCTCATTGCGACAGATGCAAGAAAAATGCCGGGAACAAAATCAGCCACTGTTTATTGCCTTCATCAACCTCACAAAGGCATTTGATTTGGTCAGTCGTGAGGGTCTGTTCAAAGCACTAAAGAAGATTGGCTGTCCACCAACTCTTCTGTCCATTGTGGAATCGTTCCACACAGGCATGAAGGGTATAATCAAGTTTGATGGCTCAACTTCAGAAGAGTTTGAAATCAAGAGTGGAGTTAAGCAAGGTTGTGTACTAGCCCCCACCCTCTTTGGGATATACTTTTCACTTCTACTGAAATATGCCTTTCGTGATCAGGATGGTGGTATATACATTCACTCACGCTCAGATGGTGGCCTCTATAATGCTCAGAGATTGAAGGCCAAGACCAAAATTAGCAGGGTACTAATCAGAGAGTTGCTTTTTGCGGATGATGCTGCGATTACGACCCACTCTGAGGAAGAATTACAACATCTACTATCTGCATTCTCCAATGCTTGTTCTGAATTTGGTTTAACAATTAACAAAAAGAAGACACAGATTATGTCACAAGGTGCACATGGTGTACAATCAATCTTTATTGACGACGCCGAACTGGAGATAGTAGACCATTTTACATATCTAGGATCAGAGGTAAATAGCAAATTATCCCTCGATCAGGAAATCAACATCAGGATTGGCAAGGCAGCAACAACAATGAACATGTTAGCAAAAAGAGTCTGGGAGAACAGGAAGCTTACTGCCAAAACAAAAGTCCTCGTCTACCAAGCCTGTGTCCTTAGTACTCTTCTTTATGGCAGTGAAACCTGGACAACTTACTCACGCCAAGAGAAACGTTTAAACAGCTTTCATATGCGGTGTCTGTGAAGAATACTTGGTATTACGTGGCAAGACAAAAATCACAAATACTGAAGTATTGGAAAGATCAGGTTGTGTGACGGTGTATTCCATGCTCAGTCTTCGTAGACTTAGATGGATAGGACACGTTAGGAGGATGGATGATGGTAGAATACCAAAGGACATCTTTTTTGGTGAATTACAGACGGGTAGGAGATCTCAGGGTCGGCCTCTACTACGATACAAAGATGTGTGCAAGCGGGACATGATTGATACAGGCATTGATAATGCACAATGGGAGCATGTCGCCGCTGAACGTGTAGCATGGAGGGCAACTATCAGAAAAGGAATAAAGACAAAGGAGAAAATGATTGCAGATAAAGCACACACAGAGCGTGAGAGACGTAAGATGGTGCAAAATGGTGGAAATGACCATGTTTTCACATGCACCTACTGTGGGCAAACATTTGCAGCAAGAATTGGCCTTACCAGCCACACTCGCCACCGCCATGGATCGTAGTTATTGCCATATGACAGTTATTAAGCCTTTTTGAAGCACAATGTACCAAACTATCGTCTGTCAAGACGGAAAGGTGCCAATGTATGTTGTCCAGTATGTAAAAATACTAGTTTTAATTTTAAAACTGATACCAAGAAAGCCAAAGGATTAGCTGTGCATGCAGAGGTTGTGAAGAAGTAGTGTGTGGAAGATACCTATCTACAAGAAGTAATGATGGGGATAGATCTTTTGCCATCAACAGCCAGTCTGTATATTCTGCATTAGTTTGTGAGATGGGTGCAACAGCATTCAATAATTTTTGTGAAAACATGAACCTGCAAGGTCTTCATCACAAAACATTTCACAGCAAAGCAAATAAACTATATTCAAAGTTAGGAGATCAGGCGGACACTGTTTTCTCTCAAACCGTAAAGAAAGTTCGACAGGCTCATGCACAGCAGTCAGGCATCACTCTACATGACAGGATGTTACACACATGGCTCAACCGTGACAAGCTTGAGAAAATTCTTTTGCCAATTTATGACAGGCTGTCTGACACTAAACTATTGAGTAGATATGTGTCAGGACAAACTCAGAGTTCAAATGAGTGTTTACACAGTTTGATATGGGCTTGCTGAATAAAGACAACTTTGCCTCATGCAAGCGCATTCAGTTTGCAATAGTAACTGCAGCAAGAGAGTTTAACTTTGAGCTGCTGCTGCCCAGTTTTTTTTTTATTTTCTACAGGCCTGCATAAACAGAGACTAGAAGCATCTAGGATGCAGAAGAGAGTCAGAAGTACAAGAATGTCAAGCAAACTAAGAGACGTGACAGTGTACGAGTGGCCAAACTGAAGAGACAAGGGGAGCTGCATGCCCTATGGGAGGTCCTGCATACGTAGCAGGATTGTTCTAATTGTCATGTACTATTGTAAACTGTTTTTCTCTGTAAAAGAACTTGTTAAAGCATTAAATTAGCTTTATTAGTATTTTTTTTTAAAACATGAAAATAATTAGTTTTTCCCCATTTTCTCATTTTGCAAGTTTTTATGCTTAGGTATAACTTTTTTCAAAACTGCAGTTATTCTTCATTGTATTGCTTACTTTATGAGAAGAGCAATCTTTGAAATTAAGATTTAATTTTTATGTAGCAGTCAAAAGACCACAAAAATTGTCTTGAAAAATGTCGTTAATTTGTTTTGGTTTAAATTATGAAGGAAACAAAATGCCAAACAATACCATTAAAATGTTCTACTAAACTTGTAAAGGGTCTATTTATTTACATATATACCAAAGCTGGATACAAAGTAGCAGCAATTAAAATAGGAAATAAAGAGGGTAGTTAAGAACAGATAAAGCTAGGAGCATGACAGGGCTGTGTCTTGTCACCAGATCTCTTTTCCCTATATAGCGAAGTAATAATGAAAGAGATCAAAGAGATGCCAGGAATACTAGTTGGAGGTTATAATATAAATAATAATATACGCTATGCAAATGACACAATATTGGTGGCAGACAATTCAACAGACCTACAAAGATTGCTGGACATTGTAGTAACAGACAGTGCAAGGAAAAGACTCTCCTTGAATATCAAGAAAACAGTAACAATGGTGATATCAAAGAAAATGGTGACACCAAAATGTGAAATAGAAATAGAAGGGAAAATTCTTAACCAATTGGATAATTTCAGATACCTAGGGGCATTTATAACATCAGATGGAATATGTACAACAGAGATTAAGAGCAGAATAGGGTAGGCAAAGGCCGCAATTCAGAAAATGAAGAGTATCTTGTGCAATAGGTCACTATCACTGAGTGTAAGAAAGAGAGTGCTGAAATGCTATGTAGAACCAGTTTTTGCTGTATGGCAGTGAATCTTGGAATGTAAATGAAATTAAGAAGAAATTAGAAGCAATAGACATGTGGTTCCTGAGACAAATGTTGCATATTCCTTGGACTGCAAGAGTAACTAACAACAACTACCTGAGACAGGCTAATGAAACTAGAACATTATATACAACAATAAGAAAAATATAAACAGCTTTCTTCAGTCATGTGATGAGAAGAGAGGCATTGGAGAACATTGTGACAACTGGAAAGATCGAAGGGAAGAGAGGCAGAGGCAGACCAAGAGAAATGATGCTGAATGGATTGAGAGGAATATCAGCAGCAGAGTTGATCCAGAAAACCAAAGACCAAGATCTGTGGAGAGCCATGAACGCCTACGCCAGCTGGCAGGGCACTTTATGATGATAATGATGATGATACCAAAGCATTTAGCCTGTACATTAAACAATGATTGTTTTTGAGGTTCTTTCAAAATGGCCACAGTTTATCTTGATTTCCATAGCAACCATTAAGCGCACAGTCAATCTGACAGTATTTTATCGATTAGCAGTCTTCAGTAGCAAACCCGATACCATAACAGAACACAGAAATTAAATACAGTCGAGTCCACTTAAGTCAAACTCGGATAAGTAGAAGTTTGCTAAAGTCAACGTTACTGGCTTAGTCCCGGCCATTATCCTTCTTTATCATTGTATAAAAGTCCTTCTTTAACATTGTATAAAAGTCCTGATAAGTCAAATTCGGTTAACTCAAATTTTCGGATTAGTCGAACATAAACATGAATACCGACTATATAAGTGTTCACGTGTAAGTCAAACTGTTCATTTCACACCAACACAAAAAAAATTGTTTTGTGAAAGAATTAGTTTTAGTCAGCCCGGAGAACAACAATCGATATGGCACATAAGATTCAGTAAATTAAACATGATTAGCAGTAGAGGAGTATAGAAAACACCTTAAAAGTGCAATTTTTAAAATACTTTTTACCTCTTTAATTTCAGTTGTTATTAAACCTCTCATTATTGTCATAATATTTGTAACGTATCAATTAATTATTAACACTGTCATGTTCCTTGCGCAATCCTCTTTAATTTGATACAATAGATCTGCTACAATTGTAACCATTTTAAAATCATTATTGTGACACACGCCTACTTCAAATTTTCTGCCATGAATTTCTGTTTGGTCAGGACTCAATTTTTGTTTGATAGTGGTGGATGTATCAGATGCGTGTATCACGTACCAGATGGGTGTATCAGACGCGGGACATCTTGCATGTGATCGAGAGGTTTTCCGGAAGGTTGTTATTGGAGCGAGGTTCTGCAAAGGACATGCTACTGAATGAATGAATGAATGAATGAGTGAAAGAGTTAAAGATTATTAATAATTTATTTGTATTCTTGTACTATTTTGTAATCATTTTAACATGACGCAACATATTTTTGAAGTCAGTTTTCATATGACCGTTTGAGACCTTCTCGCACGCACAACCGCTAGTGAAGGTAATCGGACACACTGGAGAGTTACACTTACGGGTGAATAGCATGAGAAATCGCAACTCGCCTCACCTTCACAAACATGTGAATATCTTCACTTATAAGTGACATACAGGCATCATTGAGGTACCATTAGTCATTAGATTTTGAATTCCAAGGCCTATCTACTGTCGCGGTCTCATTTGTAAATACTCAAAATTACAATGATGATTAGGGCTCGAGACCAAGCCCAGAATCGAACCCACAACTTTCGGAACATGAGGCAAGCTGCTTGGCAACCGATTACACCCCCACCACCTCTCCCCCAATGAGATAGTATGATGATATTCAACACCATTAAACGATACATAAATGATGCAGTAAAATATTCAACATAAACTGAGACAGTGTTTTAGTCCAGTAGTCAGCATAAACACGCCGCCATGATTCCAACAACTACAAAACTCGGAGATACTCGCAAATGGTCAACAGCATTTCATTACCGAAACAATAACACATTATATATTTCCTGTGAGACATCGTAGTTTCCTTCATGTGCATTCGGATGTCAAACATTAATTCATTAAAAATAAAGCAGCATTCATCTTGACTTTTTTGAATTCTCTCTGTATGTTCTTAAATAGAACTTGTTTAGGCCAAAGTAATGTTCTCCGTTCTCCATATGTTGGACGCTCTTGCAGCAAATGTTTACTTAGCTATCAATATCATTTCCCCAATTGCACAGCTACACTCATCAGTCTCTCCAATCCCTAGCTCGTTTAGTTTGTTTAGTCGATGAATCAACATCACGGCACACGGGTGTAACCCATAAGTGTTCCGTTGTTCTCCTACCTCAAACCTGAGTTTGGAGATATTCAGCTCAGTGCACGAACTCCGTAGCACCGGCAAGGATCCTTAAATACTTTGGGTAGATTTCTAACTCCCAAATTTTGTCCGGGCAGCGCCGTTAGGCTACTCTTTTTCGATTTCCAGCTGCCAAGGGATTTTTACGTGCGCAACAATACACACGGGCGTCCGATCTCACTACCCAGAAACCAGGGGAAATTTTATTACTAGAAGTCCACGTGAAAAAATCCCGGTCCTCACCGGGGCTTGAACCCGGGACCTCCAGCACTCGAGACGGACATCTTACCTCGAGACCACGCAGCTCGTTTACATGGATGAGTGTGAATTAAGAAGCAAAAGAAGTGCCTGGATATTCACAGCGATGGTTAATTGACCGTGTTTAGTGCAGGAGAGCCTGGCATATGATACCACAAAATAGATTACATAAATAGACAAAAAAGTTTATAGAAGCAGTTGCTCTCGATTCTTGTGAGACTTAACACTTAACGGTCTAACCCCGCAGTAACCACGATTGAGTTTTGTGATTTTGTCAATGCATACTTCCGAAATGATAATTCAACCTCTTAGCAGCACATCCACGAGAATATCCCCATCAATGTCCTAATCAAAAAGACGTGTAAGTGTCAGAATCTCCAATAAGGCTCTAGAGAGTTAATAAGAGTTAACACAAGTCTAGTAGGGAGACACCAGACAGGAGAGACACCAGCGCTATAAATAGCTTCATAAGGGGACACATTTGTGTCAACCAAGGGGGCAACAAGTACAAGTGAGCGAGGGCTTCCCCAAGCCATTGGGAAGCTTGGCTGCGAGTAACCGTGAAGTGCCCGGTTACTCAAGTTCAGGAGCCAGTGTGCTTGGGACTCCATGCACGCAAGACTAGCTATTGCACGGAGGGGACAGCGTCCGTGCTTGACCACGCAATGTTTAGCGTGTGGACAGACCCGACTGGAGACGCTTTGAAAGTAGAGGTGTTCTTGACAAATGCTATAAGTTTCTAGGCAATAGTTAAATATTAGGCTGTAGATGTAGATTGTGATTACTAGCATCATTTCTCACCACTTCATTACATTCATATTGTATAATGTTAATGAAGCATACCGCTCGCAGAGCTATTGAAATGCCAGCTCTAAATAAATTGCATTCCTTTTGCAAATGACACGAGTTGTTATTTCGTGTGGTGCAAAAGTAGGGGTGTCCTGAAAGACCTGTAGCAAGCAAGTTGCTGACAGGCAGGACCCCAATTGGTGTCAGAAACCAGTGAACCGACGCCAGGAGTCAATTGGTGTCAGAAACCACGGAACCAACGCCAGCAGTCAATTGGTGTCAGAAACCACTGAACCAACGCCAGCAGGCAATTGGTGTCAGAAACCACTGAACCAACGCCAGCAGTCAATTGGTGTCAGAAATCACGGAACCTACACCAGCAGTCAATTGCACGATTCAACATCATTGCTGTATTAAAATATTGGAAAGTAATGTAAATTTGTTTGCATACATGGCAGAAATAATTTTCTCTTGTGAATTATGACGATCAGACATTTTGTGGAGCTTGAACCACAATGAAGCAAAAGTAATTTATAAATTGTGAAATTCTACGAAAATTATTTAAAAGTGTGTTATTCTACGGAAATTAATGAAAATGTATACAATCATCATTGAATATTATCAAGCTAACCATCGTGTACATTTCATTTTGTGTGATACAGCCATCAATGTCACCATTCTTTATATTCAGTAAATAGATTAGCTACGCAACTGAAGCCTAGAATGAAGGTATACCAAACTAGTCAGAAAGTGAAGACCAGACGACATCGACTGTCATACGACGAATCATCTCACGTATCATAACAATCATTCAGACGATCATATCATTCATCCATTAACACCATTTATCATTATCTATCACATTTTTTCATTCATCATTCGCATGAAAGATAAATTTGTATTTACAACATATGCGTGTGTCTAATTTTTGATGCTCTACTAAACAGAAGCATCCATTGTGTTATCAAGTCAATCATTTTGTGAGTGTGGAAGACAGCGGTGGAACATCCCAAGAACCGTATTTTCCAAAGAATTAGATGAGTATATTTTCAGAATATTTTGATATGCTCTAAATTAATCATGCATCTTATTTTTCAGTAAAGATGTATATTTACTAACACATTATTACAAACCATTGTCTGTATATTATTGTGATATCATTTTGAACTAACATTAAGCCATAAAATGGCGTCACTAAATGATTGTATCCAGGCAGGCAAGGAAATGGGCCACACTGGAGAGAAATTAGAGAAGTGGGCGGATCAAAAGTATAAAGAAGAAATAGCTCGAATGGAAAAGAAGGCTGCTTTAGAGAGAGACGAAAGAGCATTAGAAAGGCAGCATCAAAAAGAAATGAAAGAGGTCGAGGAAGCTACCAAACAGAAACAGTTAGACTTAGATCATGCCAACAAACAAGCAGAAGAAGTTACCAAACAGAAACAATTAGAGTTAGATCAAGTTACCAAACAGAAACAGTTAGAGTTAGAGGAAGTTACCAAACAGAAACAATTAGAATTAGATCATGCCACCAAACAAAAGCAGATACAAGTAGACTCAGATACTAAATTAAAGATGAAGGAAATGGAGGTAGATTCTAACATACAGATAGCCTCTAGCAAACAAAAGAGCCAAGAAGAACAGAACAAGTTTAGTAAGTATAAAGGCCTTATCAAACCATACAGCGTAGGGGATTCAATTAGCGCATGGACTGAGAACATAGAATTCCAACTAAAGACGCAGAAAATACCTTTGGATGACTGGGCAATGATCTACATGAGAAACCTCAGTGGGGAGCCGTTAAAAGTAATAGAATCCATACCTACAGAGCTAAGGAACAATTATCAGTACATACACGATAGGATCATGCAACACTTTCTTTTAGACGCCACTGGGTACCAAATTCAGTTCTCCCAAATTAAGCCAAAAGCAACTGAAACCTTCTTAGACTACATCTCTAACGTGCAGAGCACATTTAAAAAGTGGACTAGGGCAGCGAAAGTGGGTAACAACTATGAAAAATTAGAAGATCTTATGGTAATGGACAAGGTGATATCTACCGTTCCTACCCCTTTTGCGAAGTTTCTACAACAGTCAGATATTGAATCCATTCAGCAATTAGAGAAACGGGGGTCAGCATATTTTTCATCTAATCGGGACATATTTAAATCTACAACACATGATACAGAAATCACTGCTTTTGCAAACAAAGTACCTGATAGATCTTACAATCAGAAAGATTACCGTAAGAAGGACAAACCATATCAGAAGCCACCTCGATGTGGATATTGTAGTCTTTTTCATCCTAGCTACTCTATGTGTGATAAAAACCCCGCATATCCGTCACACTTAGAAGCAGTGTTAAAGAAGCAAGAAAGCAGAAGAACATCATTTAAACGTGCTGTTAAATGTTACTTTTGTTCCAGTTATGGCCACTATAGCAATAAATGTATTGGTAGACAACGAATGAAGGCAAATAATGCAGCACTCATCGATACATCAACAGACGATGAGAGTGACATTGATCCGGAACTTGTGAATGTGTTGCCAACGAGTGAATGTGAGAGTGTAGCAGTAGTAACAGACATATTAGACTTTAAGAAATGTGTCGTATGCCACCAGTTTCATGCGGATGGTAAATTGAAATGTGGGCACGTAATACCATGTTCAAATGAAGATGCTAACGCAGCGAGTGCCTCCAGAGGTAAACTTAAGTTCTACGATGCACTGGTCAATGATCAACCATGCCAATGTTTAATTGATAGCGGGAGCACTCTACTGGGTTTAAGGAAAGAACTTGCTAGACCAGAAGATTATACGGGTGAATTTGTCAAATGCCGTACTTTCTCTGGAACCATTGAGAAATACCCACTGGCAAAAGCGCATATCAATACCCCGTTCCTTACCGGCACATTTACTTGCGCAATCCTGCAAGATCCATGCACGGATCTCATTTTAGGATGCCTAGATTCATTGAAACAATGTACAGACGACGACATAAGAGCCTGGAAACATACACACATGGCTAACGCTGTAACAAGGTCAGATACACAAACAAACTATACTGACTTACAAAATGAAATGCTACAGCTATTAACACCAAGTGGTGCAGATACCAACACTACTCGACAGAAATTTATCGAGGCACAAAGCACCGACCAAACAATCGCACCTTATTTTAAATTGTTGGGTGAGCGAGCGAAAGTGTACTAAAAATGCATCTTGGTACTTTAGAAAATTTAACGGAATTCTCATGCGTTATTACACAAATAATAACCATGAAATTCAGCAGACGGTGTTACCTGTAACATACCGACAAAATGTGCTAAAGATCGCACATGAGTCACCGTTTGCTGGACATTTGGCCTATGATAAAACGCGAGCCAGAGTTTTGTCACACTTTTACTGGCCTAAATTCTGTTCTGACATAAAATTTTTCTGTCGTTCGTGTACTATTTGTCAACATCTTGTACGAAAGGGAAAGCATGTGACGGCCGAAGTTCAACGGTCAGTATTAGCATCTAGACCATATGAGAGTATAGCGGTCGATATTGCTGGACCCCTAAAGCAGGTGTCGAGCAATGGAAACCACGACTATGCAAATAAGGGTGCTAAAACTATACACCTTGAACCAAATCAGAAGGTTTTGCTTCTACTACCTGATAAACGTAATTTGTTACTAACATCTTGGCAAGGGCCATTCAACGTTGAACGTAAAATATCAGATGTGGATTATGAAATATCGATAAAAGGACAATTAAAGATATTTCATATCAACATGCTGAAACCATACTTCTCACGACAAGAACAACAGACAGACGAACAAAATGCACCAACACCAAGTAATCGGACGACAGACGTACACAACACAACTTCACTAGGTAGGGCGACACACGACAGCGACAACGCAAACACACTTAGCCAGGTAACAGCACACACAGCTAGTACCACAACAGTATTGAACGAGACAGACGAAGACGAGATGGAATTACCAGTCCCTACTGTAGACACGACTGCGACCATTGACAGCATAAAGATAGAAACTAAACTTACAGACGACCAACGACGACAAATAATAGAGCTAGTTACGGAATACAGAGACATTTTCTCCGACATCCCAGGAAAGACAGACAGAATAGAACATTCTATTATTCTGACTGACAACACACCAATCAAGTGTCGACCTTATTCTATCCCTCTAAACTATAGGTCGAACCTCGACAAAGAACTACTATCTCTCGAGTCGAGCGGAATTATTCAGAAATCTCAGTCAGAGTATTCTTTCCCTATTGTCCTTGTCGCCAAAAAGGACTCAACTATTCGACTCTGCGTCGATTATCGCCGTTTAAACAAAATAACCAAAATTGACGCTGAACCAATCCCAGCATGCGAGGATTTGATCTTGGACATGTCTACATCTCGCATATTTAGTAAGCTTGACCTCACGAAAGGTTATTGGCAAGTCCCGATGGAAATAAATTCGATTCATTTAACAGCTTTCTCCACTCCTTTAGGTCTATATGAGTGGCGCTTTCTTCCTTTTGGCCTTCGTAACGCTCCAGCAACTTTCGTCCGTCTAACTAGGGATCTTCTCCATGGGATGACCAATATTTCTACATATATAGACGACATATGTATCCATACGGAAGACTGGACAACACACCTACTGAAACTGCGACAAGTCTTCGACAGGTTGCGAGTATTTGGGCTTACAGTGAAGCCGACCAAAGTAGAGTTGGGCATGGAACAAATTGACTTCCTAGGTCATACCATCTGCAGGGGCCAATTAAGAACAGATGACAGAATCGTCACCAAGATTCTGAATTTGACAATGCCAACGACCAAGAAACAGGTCCGAAGTTTACTGGGTCTGGTAAACTACTATAGTAAATTTATTCCAAATCTGGCGGAAATCACCAGTGTTTTTTCTAACATCTTAAAAGCTTCGGCTAAATTATCTGTACAAGATGCAGGATTAATTAGCGCGTTATCAAAACTGAAATACCTTTTTAGCGTTCCACCTATCCTTCGTATGCCTAATCCAAAACTTACCTATTTTTTACGCATAGATGCGAGTGCCATCTCCATATCTGGGATACTAGGACAGTTCTACGAAGGGAAGTTTCACCCAGTAATGTACGTAAGTCGGAAAATTAGCCCTGCTGAATCTAGATACTCAGCATCAGAATTGGAGGGCCTCAGTTTGATCTATTGTGTTAAGAAATTTCATAGATTTTTGGCAGGAGCACAGTTTGTGATCGAAACCGATAATTCTCCGTTGTCTGTGATGCAGTCTGGAATTCCCCACAATAACAGAGTCTACAGGTGGGCTTTGATTCTCCAAAATTACACATTTACCATCCAGCACTTAAAGGGAAGATTGAACACTGTTGCAGACATTTTTAGTCGACCGTCAACCATTGAAATACCTGATTTGCAGGAAGGGATCGACCACAGATCACCAGAAACAGTGACACTGTAAATGTTAGGTAACTCAGTGCCGTATGTGGTGATTAAGATACACTGTAAGTGCGTTATCATCGCCAAACATGTAAACTGTGTGAAAGTAACAGTGCTATGAAAAGTGTAACGAACAGACGCAGAAGTAACATGCGCTGACACACACATAAGCTATATTAACGTTGAAGTGTTAGCTATGAACCTACATAAGTTAGTAGGGAACTATATTTATACACTATTCATGAAGGAGAGCATAGAAGACTTTGCCGAAATGAACTATGTTATAATAGTCTACAAAGAACATTGCTCCATCTTCACACCGGAAAGGAGGACTTCAGTTAGTGTAATTAGATATAGAAATGTAACTGTGATATATATATATATATATATATATATATATATATATATATATATATATATATATATATATATATATATATATATATATATATATATATATATATATATATTTATTAACAGTACACATAACTTCATTTTTCTATGAATAATTGAATTGCAAAATGTTCAAATGCATATATAACTTTATTTATGTCATGTGGTAGTTAGAAATCACCATCATTTAGTTAATAACCCATTTAAGGTAACACCAATATAGATATACAATTGTTAGATATGACATTAGTTTATCACCGCATAATCATAATCATTTATAAATTCATTTAATCTAAAATATCATTTCTAAACTAACCCAACCATTTAGGAATTAACATCATCTTATTTACAAATAACACTTTAAGGTAGTTAACTCAATTCTCTTAAATGAAATTAATTAGTTAGATTATTTCCCTTGGGATAATTTAGGACAGCACACCAAATCATATTAGTTACTATTACAGGATCGGTGACAAACCATCCTCATAACCGTGTATATTTTGTATAGACATGACACGTGCAAACAAAACGCACAGTCATTTGGCGTGAATACTGTTATAATTCAGCCAATCATTTATTGTAAATATGTAATGTTCATTTATTTGATGCTATGAAACATATTTTAATGACGAGTGAATGTTTTAGCAAAAGGAGAGTATGAAAGCGAGTGAAAGATGTATGCAAGAGGTATAAATGAGAGGAGAGAATGTGAAAATTAGTAAACATGGAAAGAAGAGAGTGAGAGAGAAAGGTAGCGGCAAATTTTTTCACCGCTGGAAAACGTCTTATTTTGACTTGTCTGTGTCATCTGTGTAACCAATGTGTTGTCAAGTTTTTATGTGTGTTACTGCCATACTTTAATAGATTAGATAGGGAATATACTTTGAGCTTCTTAAAGCGGAGTTGTGGTCATAAATAAGAATAACAAACAGTTTGTAACCACAATAAACCGATTTACGGCGCTCGAAGGAATACACACATTTAATACACTAACGCATACACAGGTTAGCAAGTTAAGTACACTGTAGTTTATTAGAAAACACGCAAACAAACAGGAAAACAAACACATAAAAGTTGCACACACTATTTGTTTCAAAGAACAACAACTTAAATTCAGGGGACACAATAACTTCTTAAAAACCTTAATGTAACATTGAAAATAGCTTTTCACAAGCGGAAGCGAGAAGGTGAAAAGTAGAACTGTAGTGTATATGAGTTGGAGGGGATATTAATGGGAACATGAACATTTTATGCTCATGTGTTGCACTCATAACAGAGTCAACTTGTATTTGGGTTGTCATTTTGGGCAATATGAGGACAGGTCGAGACAGAAGTCAACGGGTGAAAGTCAAAAGACATAGGGTCAAACGACGGAAGCCAGGACATAAGTCATAAGACAACGGATCCGGTTCAAAACAATTCCCAAAGATATCTATAGAACCAACTATACTGATACATGGGCTACTCAATTAGCCGAGTGAAAAGATAGAACAGTGTGAGTAAAGGAAGAAGAGAGTTGTTCTATCCCCAAACGAGAGATTTATAACTTATTGGATATCTGACAAAATTGGACATCCAATTTTTCTTTGTGACCATACGTGTTACAAACATGAGTTAAAGGGGAGTAACACTTCACAGAGAGGAGGGGAGCCTGTCAGAATCTCCAATAAGGCTTTAGAGAGTTAATAAGAGTTAACACAAGTCTAGTAGGGAGACACCAGACAGGAGAGACACCAGCGCTATAAATAGCTTCACAAGGGGACACATTTGTGTCAACCAAGGGGGCAATAAGGACAAGTGAGCGAGGGCTTCCCCAAGCCATTGGGAAGCTTGGCCTGCGAGTAACCGTGAAGTGCCCGGTTACTCAAGTTCACGAGCCAGCGTGCTTGGGACTCCATGCACGCAAGACTAGCTACTGCACGGAGGGGACAGCGTCCGTGCTTGACCACGCAATGTGTAGCGTGTGGACAGACCCGACTGGAGACGATTAGAGAGTAGACGTGTTCTTGACAAATGCTATAAGTTTCTAGGCAATAGTTAAATATTAGGCTGTAGATTTAGATTGTGATTACTAGCATCATTTCTCACCACTTCATTACATTCATATTGTATAATGTTAATGAAGCATACCGCTCGCAGAGCTATTGAAATGCCAGCTCTAAATAAATTGCATTCCTTTTGCAAATGACACGAGTTGTTATTTCGTGCGGTGCAAAAGTAGGGGTGTCCTGAAAGACCTGTAGCAAGCAAGTTGCTGACAGTAAGAATACCATAAACTGAACATTCAAAGAGATTTTAAACAAACAAAGAAATTTAATGGAAAGAGCGTTTACTGATACATTAATAGGCTGGACCTGTCTATTTAATGCAGACGTGATTGTGGTACTCTGTGTTGCTCGAAAGTAATACTAATAGTAATGATATCTGAGCCGTGTTTTTTTTTTTTTTACCCATAAAAATGAGAATTGGAAAAAATTTTCATACTTACCTCACAATTCCGATCTGTGTGTGATCGGAATTATGAGGTAAGTATAAACATTTTTTTCCAATTCTGACTTTCTCTTAATTGCTTTCATTTTTTCATCCTTTTGTTCTTCTCGTCCTGTCGTCACCTTTTGATGTAGTCACAGGAGATCTCCTTGACTATATGTTGTGGTTGTGAATGTGTTTGTTTGCTGATGAAGGCTAATCGCCACAACGTCCTGTTTGTGTCGTAAATCTGTTATGTAAAGCTGCACTACTTTATGTCATTTTATATTGTTTACATTTTCACAGCTTTACCGCAGTTCCACCAAATTTTATTAGAAGGGAAACAACCTTAACTTGGCATATTGGTGCGCAAAGAAGCCTGTATGAATAGGGAGATCACCAGGCAGTTTTGTTTTAAACATTTCCAGTTCAAAAAGATCGTCGGTAACTGAGGTTATGTTTCTAAAGCAGGGGTTATTGATTAATTTGCTCGTATCTTTCCCCTGACAGTACGAGACATCTGTGTGTTTTGATGTACTGGTTAGCGTCTTTTCGTAAGCCACATTACCTAGAAGTTTCATGGCTTCCGTTGCAATAATCTCGGTGGGATTTATATGACCCTTTCGTCGGGCGATAGAACTATCTCTCCAAACTTTAAAAAAAAAACTAACAGGTCGGTATGCATCTGTTAGATACTATTTTAAAAGTGGTTTGGCCAATAACATATTTTTCCCAATGTAAGTTCCTATCAAGGTAGATAGCGGGGTAGTCAGTAGCTTTAAAAAAAAAATAGAGTACATTAAATAAAAGCGCCTACATCACCTTTCGAATTTTCAGTGATTATGAACATTGGTGGCATCCCAGTAAAATACTCTTTCATTGCATCTGGTATATGAATGTCACATTTAATTAAACAAAATATGTTCCCCAACTACAGCCTCGAGAATATGTTTATTGTTTATCAGTCAAGGAACCCCAGGTGTGTATTAAAGTCAGCAATTTCTCCGAAATGAAACGCTTGATTTTCGGATTTTTTTTTTTTTTTTTTTTTACAAATGTCTGCCATTGGCAACCACAAATAACGTTTACTGTCATCCTGACCTCGTTAACAATGCTGTCGTGAATTTCACAAGTGTTCTTGAATAATTCTACCATGATCATTATACTGATAGGGTTTATCTCTTTTCTCTATTCAGGGGACAGTCTGGATGACAGTGAAACAAGAAATGATGGAAATGACAATCTGTGCTAGTTTTCTTATTCCATCCATCTACTATCTACTCTTTTATTCCGGTCACCAAGCTGCATCTGACAAATGTTAAATTGGGTTTTCAGATGTAGTATCTGTCAGTTCTGAACCAACGTTCGACACTCCCGATACTGACGAATGTACTTGTGAAGGTTGTTTGATCTAAACCTATCCTCTCTATTTCTTAAAATGGGGAAATATGTTGGCTTTTTTCCCCAGTAAGGTCCAAAGACACAAAGCATTAGCGTAAAGTCCACTTATGCAATTGATTAACTTATCGCTCCTAATGAACGTCTAATTTGCTTTATGATATCGATGGAATATAATAGACGGTCCACCAATAATATGTTCCCTTATCATTTTGTGTACTTCATGTTCTTTTTTCGAGCACAGAGTGAAGCAAACATAAGTATCTTTAGTGTTGAATAAATAGTGTATTGTAATTCCAGGAACAGCAGTCGACTGTTTGCACATCACTAAGTCGTCGTAAAAGGCTAATTGACGTTCCAGTGTAATTACAAAGGGGACTATATCTTTAATATTGTACCATTCAAAGAATTCTGTTATTATAGCCACGTGCTTATTATTCCAGACTTGTTGACAAAATTTATATTCTGCCCCTGAAACGTTGCAGTTTTTTTTTTTAACT
This sequence comes from Cepaea nemoralis, assembly GCA_014155875.1. Classification (NCBI taxonomy): domain Eukaryota; kingdom Metazoa; phylum Mollusca; class Gastropoda; order Stylommatophora; family Helicidae; genus Cepaea; species Cepaea nemoralis. The sequence goes on along the minus strand of JACEFZ010007333.1, from coordinate 110,221 downwards.
TGACGTAGAGAGCAGTATGCGGGGGTAGGGTTGTCTCTTTTATTTTACTTAGATCTGTTAGGTATTCATAACATAAACAACATTTAATCTCAGCCACTTTAAAAGCTGCAAGATATTGTATTATTGTCAGCCAGAAATTCAACACAGCAAAGATTTTCACTTTCTGTCGCCACACACAGGCATGAGTTATTGCGTTTAACAATGTATTTGAAGTCCTTAGTATCCTGGTCAATGAAGTATTTATCAAGTATGGTATTATTTAGTTCATGTCATATCTGCTGGAGTGAAATCCAACAACCAGGTAATATCATAAGTAAGCATCAAGTCTTTCTCTTAACTTGGACTGTTGTGACAACTGTGTGTTTACGGCTGCTAAACAAGCTCGCACATGTTACTATTCTTTATATGTGATTTTGTGTAGATAATCTAACATTTCCGTTACTAACTCTTGCGACTCACCGGTTGTTATACATCATTTAGGTGACATGAAAACACGAACGTAATTGCCATTGCGCATGATAGCGATACATGCCTAGCTATATGTAGTTGACGTTGATTCACTGGGTAATGTCGAGAGTCATCGTGTCATTCGCACTGCGAGCGCTAACAAGTCAAGTCGCATTATCCTGTCAAGAAGCCTGATACGCGGGAAAATGTCACGTGGAAAGTCCAACAACAAGAAACACGCTGCGGCCAAGAAGTGCAGCGTGGGAGCCGACAACAAGAAGAACAACGTGGAGAGCCTACCTGCTAGCTGCATCAAAGAGCCTGATATTCAGCTATTACTGAAGCTACTACGAGGGAGAAGATTGACAGCCCAACAGAATCAAGAACCAAGACAGCAGAGAAGGAGGAGAAAGACACCAGAGTCGGAAACACCGACGCAAAAACAGTTCGATGGGTCGTCAAGCGGATACCCGTGGAGCTAACAGACGAAGAAATCCTGAAGCAGCTACGAGAAGAGAATCTCCACATTCGATTCTTGAAGGCGGAGCGGCTCCTCACCTACTCCAAGATACCTACAACCTTGGAGTGGTGACATCGGAGGGCAGCGAAATGCCGACCACAGTATCATACAACAAGAGAATGCAGCAACCAGAGAGATTCATCCCAAGAATCACTCAATGTTCCAGATGTCAGAAGGCCGGCCACAGCAGAGCTACGTGTCGCAGTAAGACGGAAATCTGCCGATACTGCGCCGCTCACCACGCCTTCAAGGAGTGTCCGCTGGCCAAGATGGACACGGACTTCCGAGCACCCAACAACAAAAGTAAGTGCGCCAACTGCCTGGGCAAACATGGAACAAGATACCTGGGCTGTCCGTACCTGCAGAGACATAGAGACGTCTTAAAAATCGCCATCATCACAAAGACACCATTCAAGGAAGCAATGCAGAGGGGCGAGACAGCCACGGGTATAGCACAAGCTGAAAGAGATCAACTTCAAAAGCAGATAGACGAGTTGAAGAAACAAGTCAAGGCACTGCTGACGACGACTCCGACCAGCGATAATGAGAAGCTGCTGGCCGACATGAAAGAAATCCAGCACGACATCAAACAAGAGATGGAGCGCATGGCCGAGATGAAGAAGGAGAACGAAGAAATCCTACAAATGATCAAAACCGAAAGAGAATTGCATAAAGCTGAAATGGAACTCTTCCAAAGCAAACCAGCAGAATCCATACAAGAACTCACAGAGAAACCGCAAGATGAAAACCAAGATACCGAGCCTGAACCGCAAGCTAAAGCCAGCAGCCCAACCACAACGCCCAAGAGGGAACTACTATACCGTCGGATCTCTGAAGGAGGCACAGAATACCCAGTCGACAAGGAGGAACTCAAGCGCGAGGAATTCAGAAGGCGCTGGGAAGAAAAAGAAAAGAAGAAGCCTAAAAAACTCCGGGGGAAACCGATGGTATACCCAGTAGTACACTACAACTGTGAGGCCGACTTCGAGTACTATATCGAGGACGGTAAATCGTCCCATGGCTGACCACGGAGGAAGAAAACTTTAGGCAGCAGATACGCAAACGCAACAGTGAAAACAGGTTCAAGTAGGAAAATGAAAACGTCGAAAAGGTCCTACAGAAACTACACAAGAAAGGAGACAAAACGACCAAATAAAAAGTCCTTATAAGGACTGCACCCAGCCAAGCCAGACGAACCAGGAGCCTGCACCAACAAAGAAAACCACAAGAGGAAACATGCACAAAGGACAGCCGCCGACCGATCCCCCAGCTGACGTCACAGACACAAACGATACATAACCAGTCCGAGAAAGGACTCACAAGACAAGAATTAGGGTAAATAAACCCACAAAAACCGCGGACCTCAACAATAACCACAGCTGATGAAGCAGGTTAGACGAGGCCGAATTTGGAATTTTTGTTTTTGAAAATTGGAATTGGAATTCAGTGGGTAATGTCGAGAGTCAAAATAAAGTTCTAGATCAGGGGTGGCCAACACAAGGCTCGCGGGCCGCATGCGGCCCGCCGGACGTCATGTGCCGGCCCGCAGAGTGGGAAGCGATGATGTAGTCGAGGCTGTAGCACGCTTGCTTGTTTACTTTAATTTTAAAGACATTAGGTGCGTGGTCCGGCAGAAAATATTATTTCTGAAATTTGGCCAGCCAGCTGAAAAGGTTGGCTACCCCTGTTCTAGATCAAAGTTGCCCTGAAAGGGTAAATAAAATTTGTGTCTACGGGAATTCCGTGATCAGAGAGCAAGTCAAAAACAGAATCATTTCATTCGGACGATTAACTCTACCTTTTTAAGATTTGACTATTTCTACACCGTTACACCTGAGTTGGTGACGTTTCAGTCGCTTAAATAATTTCCATAACTGGCCACTTTTCATACACTAAAAAGTATGTGCGGCTTTATTGATATTGGCGATGTATGTAAAGTTCTGTTTGTAGATTAGGAGATGTAATTTATCCGTATGTGCACGGAGGAATCAGGTACTTCTCAACAGTAAAGCAAATACGTTGATCTGAATTCGAAAACATGCATATAAGGCAGACATATCTCCTCATGTCACGCCAGGGAACTTGTTCTGGGAATTTATTCCTCTGTAGATCTGCCACTGTTTGAATAATCTGTTTGAATTGTGGCCTTGTTTGTTTTCTAAGTTTCTTTATAGAACCTCCTGTTCTAAAACAGCCAAGGAATGGATGAAACATACAGTATCTTTATCATGTACTAGCTGACCCTGCCCGGCTTCGCCCAGACCCTGGTGGGGAGCATCTCATTTAATTCATATAAGTAGTCATATAAGTTCTCGTTCCCGTTACCGACTGTCTGTCTGTCTGTCTGTCTGTATGTATGTATGTCTTTCTGTCTGTCTTTCTGTATGTCTGTCTGTCTGTCTGACCCGGCTCGGCATCGCCCAACTCCTGGTGTGGAGCATCTCATTTAACTCATATAAGTAGTCATATAAGCTCCCGTTCCCGTTCCCGACTATCTGTCTGTCTATATGTCTGTCTATATGTCTGTCTGTCTGTCTGTCTGATCCGGCCCGGCTTCGCCCAGCCCCTGATGGCGAGCATCTCATTTAATTCATATAAGTAGTCATATAAGTTCCCCTTCCCGACTGTCTGTCTGTCTGTCTGTCTGTCTGTCTGTCTGTCTGTCTGTCCGTCTCTCCCTCTCTGTCTGTCTGTCTGCCTGTCTGTCTAATCATTTATTGGTTGCAGTTAGAACAACCTTAGATAAACGAAGACCAACTTACAAAAAGCATTAGAAAGAGCACTTGAAAGATCTTTACATCTTCCCCAACAATTAACTTGGGTAAATGGAGCGGCGGCAGCAGCATCAGCAGAAGAAGGAAAAGGAGGAGTAGACAACTGCAGCGAAAAGGTGGGTCTGTCTATCTATCTGACCCGGCGTGGCTTCGCCCAGCTCCTGGCGCGTAGCGTCTCATTAAATTCATACAACAAAAAAAGTAACTTAAAAGAATGTCCTTCCACACACCATCTATTATTTTTAATGAAAACTCTTTCTAATCACCTGCATGACTACAGTAACGTCTTAAACAAAAAAAGATGAGTTACAATGTTATGCATTGTGCATTATTTTTATGAAAACTTTGAAAATGCCTTACAGATTGTATCATTATTTATTATAACTCATATGCCGGTACATAACTATGGACAAAGAGTTTATAAATCTTTGAAAACGATGCCACAATATGACTATAAGGTATACAGAAAAGTTATGCCCCTTGAAATAACTTTTACAGAGTTAGGTCCCCTGAGATATATGAAATTATAATGAAAAATGAAAAATGAAATAATACTGAGTAAGCAGGCGATTTCACACTAACAAAATATCACAGTTGGCAGCGCTGGAATGAAAGGAAGGCGTGTAGAAAATTTCATCTCAATCGGATGGGCCGTTCGCGAACAAATAAAGGACATACATACATACATACATACATACATACATACATACATACATACATACATACATACATACATACATACAGACAGACAGACAGACAGACAGACGGAGATCGCCTTTTATATATAAGATAAGAGTGTTCGTCGACCTGAAGTGTATTGATAGCTTTGTGCTGTGTGATGTAATCCGGCATATAAGCCTTACAATTTCCATTTGGGTACTCAACGAGGTGGTATTAATAGCATGTGATTGCATCAACTGCTTTGACGAAACATTTAATATTAGTTCCCGTATTTAAATCAGTGACCTCGTTCACGATTGCAAAAAAGTTAACAACATTAGAGCGGTTGTTAATCAATATGGGTACCCCGTGAACAGAGACGTTGTTATGATATGCGACATCAGTAACCTCTAGAAAAGATGTCCTAAATATTGTCTGCTCCGTCATTACCTAAACAGCTAGCTGCAGTTGGTGGGTAACCTACAGCTGCAGTCGACACACAACCAAAGTAAAATACAGGTAAATCACACATACACACAAAAAGCAATCCATATTATCTTAACCATCTTAACTTAGAATGTACGCAACCTACTAGATAGAAAAGTTATAGAGATGCGAACAACACTGTTTGGGAGAGAGCTGGATATGTACAGCATTGACATTGCTGCCTTTAGCGAGTCATTACTCACAGGTGAAGGCTAAATTTGTGAAGTAGGTGCCAGCCACACATTCTTCTGGAGTGGAATGAAAAGTGAAGTAAGACGTCAGTCCTGTGTGGGATTTGCAATTATGTCGGCTCTGGTTGGCAAATTATCTGGATTTCCTAATGCTATAAACGACAAGCGTATGAACATTAGTTTCCAGTGCTAAACGGAAGGAAGCATGCAACTATTGTGAGCGTTTACGCACCAATCATGACCGATGAAAATGACGCCATGAACAAGTTCTATGAGCACTACACATTGTCTTAACATCTGTTCCCAAAGGAAAGAAACTTATACTCCTTGGGGAATCCAATGCCAGAGTAGGCAAGGGCAACGCCTCTTGGAGTAGCATAATTGGAAAGCACAGAGTTAGAAATTGTAATAGTAATGGACTTCTCATCCTTCGGACCTGTGCCGAACATGATATCCTAATTACAAACACAATGTTCCGTCTTCCCATGAGAAATAGGACAACGTGGATGCACCCTAGGTCGGAATACTAGCACATCTTTGACTATGTCATCGTCAGGAGGCGAGATAGACAAGACGTTCGTGCAACAACATCCATGTCTGGTGTCGAATGTTTGACAGACCATCGTCTAATCCTCTCAAAAATAAATACGCGCATAAAAACATAACGACATCGACAAGGGGTAAAGTGCAAAAACAATAAATAAATGTTACCCGCTTATATAGTAAGAAAGTGCTGTTGTCGTTTGTAAACATGCTTAAGACATCAAGCCCAGTGGCGCAGTTAAACAAGATACGGAAACAGAGTGGGTAGCCCTAACGGACACAATCTACAATACTGCTGTGGAAATCCTGAATCCCCCCCCCCCTCCACCCCCCGAAAGCATAAATGCTGATTCGAATGAAAATTCTGAAGACAATGCATTACTGACCAAGAAACACCTTATTCACAAAGCATATGTGAACTACCCGAAGTCAACATAAAAAGATGCCTTTAACATCCGGAGAGTCATGCAGGAGAAACTTCAGCACGCGTGGAACTCCGGATTGTGCAACAAAGCTGATGAGATTCAAGGCTTTTCTGGCAGACATGATATGAAAAACTGCAATGAATCTCTAATAGCGGCCTATTGCCCTACATAATTAGACATTGTTCCCTCCTTAGTGCATATGGGTGAACATTGGTCACCGACATGAAAGAAATCATCCAACGCTGGGCAGAGCATTTTAGAAAGATTCTAAACGCAACCTCTTCAATCAATGGCGAAATGATCAACTGCCTTCCCCAATTTCCCACTAATGATATTCCTGCTCTCCTACCAACTATAGTGGAACTTAACGAGACCATGCCACAAGATTTCAAGGACTCATCCATATCTGATACATAGTGTTCTTTAATACGCTACATTCTTCCGGTTTCACGATGGCGACGGACGGTCGTGTTGATTTGTGATCGTTAACTTTTTCGCGTAGCAGATGGATTTATTCATCTCTTGCGTGTAGTTTGTGTGCCACGATGTAAAACCTGGAGTTTCTACTCAAGATCTGCGCGGGTCCTACGGAGTTTCGTGCATGGAGCGAAGCAATCCTTGAGTGAATTTTTCGCAGCGTGTGTGGTTTTTGTGGTGTCGGTTTTTTTCAACATGGCGGAACAACGTGTGTTCACCGAGCGGTTGGCAGTCAACCTAACAAGGCGACGTAAGCGCCTGGCAGGTTGCAAGCGACAAGTTAAGCGTGGTGGTTAAGGCGTTTTCGATTCAAGTGTGACCGTCTGGGCCTCCGGAATATCCGTATTCTGTACTGGAACTGCGCCAGCGTAAAACAACGGGGTCCTATTTTAGAAAATCTGGTTTACAGGAATGACATTGTAGAGCTCCAGGAGACGATCAGCTACTCCAAATTTCCGGCTTCAAATGTTTCTACAAAAGACGACATCTGGGAATGGCGATTCTCATTCGCGACAGTATGGTGGCGTCAGAGCTAGACATGTCCAGTTGGGACAGTGACGATATACAAATACAGGCGTTAAGAGTTCACTCCAGTCTACCACTCGTGCTGGTTAATGTTTATGCCCGCAACGCGAGTATGGATTCCCAGAAGTGGCAGTGCTTAAGTGACATATTAGGCCACGAGAGAAATGTTATTTTCTGTGGCGATTTCAACGCTAAAGGCAGATCATGGGGAAACATTTCCTCCAACACACAGGGGAAGGAGCTCGAGACTGCACTTGAAACCATTGACCTGGTTTGTATCAACGGTGGCTGTGTCACCAGAACAGCAAGCCGTCCAGGCAATGAGGACAGCGCTATTGATCTAGCGCTGATTTCTCCTTCACTCACTACAGTGTGATGATGGAGTGTCCTAGGACACCACGGCAGCGACCACCACCCTTGCAGCATATTGGTGGAGAAAGGCAGAACCAGGCAGCACAAGCGAACGGTCAAGACTTTCCGGTATGACAGTACAGGGCAAGATGTGGTGAGTAAAATAAGACGTGACAAGCGCAGAAAGCTTCAGGGCATGAAAAAAGCTGGGAGCAGCCACCGTGGTGGAATCTTGAGGTGGATAAGGCTTGGGTTGATAAGCGTAGTGCTGTAAGGAGATGGCAAAATGCCAAGAAGAACAGAGCTGGTCATCCTAGTCCCTGTCTTGCACTTAGAAAGAGAGATGCACACAAAAGTAAGCTATTAAAACAAAAAACTGGTCAAGTTGGTTAAACGTGAAAAATGGGCAGAAGTGTGTCAAAGAGTAAGTACAGACAAATCACTGAAATTGTTCTGGCGAATACATAAAAGAATGAGCGGGGTAGTCAAGAATAAGAGCATTTCTGACTTCCAACGTGCTGACCTCATCTGGCATAGGACTGACGAGGACAAGGGCAAAGCCCTCTTTGAACGCTATCTAGAGCAGAGCAACCAGACAGACATTAGGCGATAAACCAGGTGATAAGAAAGGCCAAGCGGAGGTTGGCTGCGATGCGGGTGATGGCGGCAGCAAACTGTGAGCAGCACCATCTATGTCTTCTATACGAAGGGCTGGTCATATCTGTTTTGAGTATGCGATGGCAATACTGATTCTCAGCCATAAGCAGATAGAAAGGATGGAAAGGATACAGAATGAAGCTATGCGCATTATTCTTGGATGTACAAGAGATACAGCATGCAAGGCGATTTTCTACCTTCTTGGTTTTCCAACCATTGAAGACAGAATACAAGTTTGCAGAGCACGCGCCTACCTCAGAGTTAACGCAAACACACAACATCCACTGCATAGTGAAATTATGACGGTGAAAGGCAGCAGGTTAAAAAGAGGACGGTCGTGGAAGGGTCAAGCCGAAGACATTATTCAACAGGTGTGTTCACTTGAGAACTTAGAACCTGGCGAGAAGTGGGTACAAGTGCCAACAGATTTCTGCACATTCTTTTCAGTTTACTTTTCAGTTAACTAGACAGAAAATGCAGACAAGAAAACACGGCTGCTGTGAAGGCGGAAGTACAAGCGTTGATTTTCGAGAATTCGCTAGACAGCGATGCTGTCATTTACACAGATGAGTCGGTCGTCCGACATGTGAGAAGCTCATGGGCCTTTGCGGCTCAGGCCGGAGGGAGAATTGAGAAGGAGAACTCTGGTGCTTTTGCTGAGACCACAAGTAGCCTGACTATGGAAGTCATGGCAGTAAGTAAAGCAATAACATGGCTCGAGACACAGACATTCACTAGGGCATGTTTCCTTAGCGAATTAATGAGCATGCTCAAGAGGATAGAGATGGGGGAGATCCGAAGAGAATGGTTGCTGTCTCTGGAGCGGTCTCGGCTGGCAAAGATTAGTTTCATCTTCGTGCCAGGGCATGCGGGAGTACAAGGGAAGAGCGGGCTGACAAGCTCGCAGGTAAGGCTACTGTGGAGGACGGACGCGCCATGGACCAGCCTGACATTCTGAATGCTCTACGAGAAGACTTTTGCGAGAACCAAGTGATGACTGTGAATCTACAACCATGGCCAGACTGCGAGAACAGCAAATTAAAAGAAGGGTGGCCAAACAAGAATACTACGCAGGAAGCCAAAGAAGACTGATAAACCAACACAGAACTGGTGTCGTTAGCCGCTACACGCTGCGGGATTTGCTGAGGAGGGGATCCGAGCACTTATGGACTGAATGGTTCGATGTGCAATGAGGATGATCTGTCGACTAACTAACTAACTAATACGCTACTACACGTGAGAGCCAAAGTTACACTACTCAACGGCGACCATCTACCGGCTTTTGACTGAGATGGCCCCTATATGTTATTATTTACATATTGTGTTCTCCCAAGTGGACGTGTCACTGAACAACACTCTTATTTCTACGAGTGATAATTCTTACCCGTCCAGAGCATACTTGGAAGCTCTTCCGAATTATGGCGAAGATGCAAAAAAGAGTGACTTGACAACAGCTCTATACTACCAAGATACCCCAGTCAGATGATTGACTCGAAGGGTGATGGAAATAAAGATCTAGCGAAAGGAAGAGCTTTAGCCAGCTATAGTGTCGAGAGGGACATTTTCAGTCAGCACAGGTACACACGTAATGGCGTAGATATCAAAATCAAACTAACCACATCAACATCCATCTTTAGTTTGATTTATTTAAATCCAGCTATTTGTCTGGCATGCAAAAAGAGCTTTATTGAGCGCCAACGCGAAGTATCATATTAAATGTATCGTAGTGAAAACCGGACTCCTCTGGCCTAGAGTTAACGTCTTTCTCCGTAATCTCGTATATTCTCGTGAGTAACGTAATTTGCGCGAGAATCGGTAGCGGTTCTCGCCGCTTTGATAACTTACGGGTATGTGAGCCGGTCACTCAGAAAGCAATGGTAAACTACTGAGCGTAATCTTGCCTAGTACATCAACAGGAGCTGAAACATGCTGATGTTGACTGCAACGTCCTGTAAGGGATATGCAAACAAAACAGTGAAAACCTTTTCCATTCAGAAAAGTATGTTTTCCCTCACACAATAGAATCTCTTTATCAGCAAGGCGCTGGCAAGAGTGGTAATTACTAATAGGTGCAGTACAGGCTTCCTGTTTCAATAGTGAGCTAAACCGAGGCTTAGTTCGTATTCCGTTATTCTGCATTAACATTTTCAAGTCTGAACGCAGATGGTTACACTGTAACACGCAAACACTTTATATATATATATATATATATATATATATATATATATATATATATATATATATATATATATATATATATATATATATATATCTTCTTCTTCTTCTTCAGCGTTCCGAGCCATTGAGGTTCTTTGCTGCAGATACAATCCGTCTCCATTCGTCTCTCTGGTGGACCTTATCTTGCCAGTCGTTGATTCCAAGTGCTTGTAGGTCTGTATATGTATTATCTCTCCACCGCCTTCTTGGTCTACCTCGGGGTCTACGGTCATTTATTTCCTGAGTGTAAGCGAGTTTTGTTTCCCTACTATCTTCCATTCTTTCTATATGCCCCAGCCATTGTAGTATATTAGCCTTCATGATACCAGTGATTAGCGGGGACTTATATATATATATATATATATATATATATATATATATATATATATATATATATATATATATATATATATATATATATATATAAAAACACAATGTATGTATTTCCGTCCGTCCTTTATGCGTTCGCGAACGGTCCATCCGATTGAGATGAAATTTGCTACACGTTATCTTTTCATTCCTGTGCAACTTACTGTCATATTTTTTTAGTTTTTTGTTTACTTACTAAAATTTAATATTTCATTTTATATTTCTATATAGCAAGGGGACTTAACTCTAGAAAAGTTGTTTCAAGGGGCATAACTTTTAATAGCATTTTTGTATACTTTATAGTCATATTGATGCATCGCTTTCAAAGATTTATAAACTCTTTGTCTATAGTTATTTTCAGGCATATGAGTTATAATAAATAATGATATTTAAGGCATTTCTTTATATTTAAGGCATATCTTTAAGGCATTTTTAAAGTTTTCATAAAAATAATGCATAATGCATAACATTGTAACTCATCTTTTTATGCTAAAGAAGTTATCTACAGTCATGTAGGTGATTAGAAACAGTTTTCATTACAAATAAAGGATGGTGTGTGGAAGGACATTCTTTTAAGTTACTGTGTGAATTTAATGAGACGCTCCCCGCCAGGAGCTGGGCGAAGCCACGCCGGGTCAGATAGATAGACAGACAGACAGACAGATAGTCGGGAACGGGAGCTTATATGACTATTTATATGAATTAAATGAGATGCTCTCCACCAGGGACTAGGTGAAGCCGTGCCGGCTCAGAAAGACAGACAGACAGACAGATAGTCAGGAACGGGAGCTTATATGACTACGTATATGAATTAAATGAGATGCTCCCCACCAGGGACTGGGTGAAGCCGGGCCGGGTCAGATAGATAGACAGACAGACAGACAGATAGTCGCGAACGGGAGCTTATATGACTACTTATATGAATTAAATGAGATGCTCCCCACCAGGGACTGGGTGACGCCGGGCCGGCTCAGACTGACAGACAGACAGACAGACAGACAGTCAGGAACGGGAGCTTATATGACTACGTATATGAATTAAATGAGATGCTCCCCACCAGGGACTGGGTGAAGCCGGGCCGGGTCAGACAGACAGAAAGACAGGCAGATAGACAGACAGATAGTCGGGAACGGGAGCTTATATGACTACGTATATGAATTAAATGAGATGCTCCCCACAAGGGACTGGGTGAAGCCGGGCCGGGTCAGACAGACAGACAGATAGTTGGGAACGAGAGCTTATATGACTACTTATATGAATTAAATGAGATGCTCCCCACCAGGGACTGGGTGAAGCCGGGGCGGGTCAGCCAGACAGACAGACAAACAAGCAGATAGATAGACATGATAGATAGATAGATCCCCTCCAGGGACTGGGCGAAGCCGGGCCGGGTCAGCTAGTGTGTGTGTATATATATATATATATATATATATATATATATATATATATATATATATATATATATATATATATATATATATATATATATATTCTTCAGCTTTCCGAGCCATTGAGGTTCTTTGCTGCAAATACAATCCGTCTCCATTCGTCTCTCTGGTGGACCTTCTCTTGCCAGTCGTTGATTCCAAGTGCTTGTAGGTCTGTATATGTATTATCTCTCCACCGTCTTCTTGGTCTACCTCGGGGTCTACGGTCATTTATTTCCTGAGTGTAAGCGAGTTTTGTTTCCCTATTATCTTCCATTCTTTCTATATGCCCCAGCCATTGTAGTCTATTAGCCTTCATGATACCAGTGATTAGCGGGGACTTAAACAGATCATAAATGTCTTTGTTACTTCTTCTTTTCCACTCTCCACTTTGTGTATCCCTAATGGGTCCAAAGATGCGTCTTAAAATTTTGTTCTCAAAGGTTTGTAACAAGGCTTCGTCTCCTTTAGTTGTACTCCAGGTTTAGAGCCATACAGCACAACTGGTCTGATCAGTGTTTTGTATATTGTGATTTTGGTGTTACGAGATAGCGCCTTTGATTTTAGTAGATGTTGTAGCGCATAGTATATCTTATTTCCAGAGTTGATTCTAGTTTGTATTTCTTCCCTTATGATGTTGGAGCAGTTGAAGATTGTACCCAGGTATTTGTATGTTTCCGTTCTTTTAATGGTCATATTATCTATTTGTATGTGGCCAGAGTTTTTAGCCATTCCGTCTCTTGAAATTACCATATATTCTGTCTTATCTTGGTTGATAACCAGCCCCATCTGTTGGGCTTTTTCCTTTAAGTGAGTCAATATTTCCAATGTCTTTTGTTCACTTTGCCCTATAATATCTATATCATCTGCATAACCAAGCAGCTTGGATGTTCCTCCAATATCACATTCCTCCTTTATCTTCTTACAACTTTCTCTAGAGCCAGATTGAAGAGTAGCGGCGATAGTGCATCACCCTGTTTCAAGCCAGATGTTATTTGGAAGGGTTCTGATTTCCTGCCTTTATATGTTACTATATTATAAGTATCTTCCATGCATAGTCTGGTCATGTTGATTAACTTCCTTGGTATTCCAAATTCCTGCATAGCATTCCATAGACTATTCCTATGGACACTATCATAAGCCTTTTTAAAATCCACAAAAATGTTATGGAGATCTCTTTTATATTCCCAATGTTTCTCGGCTATTTGTCGTAAGATAAATATCTGATCTATTGTTGATCTGTTTTGTCTAAAACCCGCCTGGTAGTCACCTAATATGTCTTCTGAATATGGTTTTAGTCTATTTAGTAATACTGCGGATAGTATCTTATAGCTTGTGGACAGTAGTGATATTCCTCTATAATTTCCACATTGGAACTTGTCTCCTTTCTTAAAGATAGGTATCAATAATGACTCTTTCCAGTCATGGGGTAATTCTTCTGTCCTCCAGATTTTTATTATTAGTTCGTATAGCTTTAGATGTAATGCATGGCCACCTGCCTTTATAAATTCAGCAGCAACTCCATCAGTCCCAGTTGCCTTATTGTTTTTAAGTCGTGTGATTACATATAGGATTTCTTCAAATGTAGGTTCTTCAATTTGTGGTTCGCATGTTAGAACCTCTTCCTGTGGGAAAATGTTACTCGGAGCTTCACAATTTAGTAATTCAATAAAATATTCTTTCCATGTGTTGCACATTTCCTCATTGGTATTTATCATATTCCCATTTTTGTCTTTTAAACCATATGTGTTTTGTTGGTGCCCTCGTTTCATTGACTTCAGTTCTTTAAAAAAATTTCTGGATTCATTTTTCTGGTGATTAGTTTCCATATCTTTGATTATATTACTCATATATTCTCGCTTCTGCTGTCTGACTATTTTTGTAGCCTCTTTACATTCATTTCTATAATGCTCTTCCTTTTGGATGTTATTGATGTCATTTAACAATACATGTCTGGCATTCTTCTTCTTAATGACTGCTTCTTCACATTTGTGATTGAACCATCTGTTCTTTCAATGCGTGGTTAACACACCGAGACATTCTTCTGCGGTAGATTGAATTGTATTCTTGATGTTCAACCAAGTTTGATCAACGCTTTCCACCGAAGGGATTTGCAGAGTTTCAAGTTTACATTTTATTTCATCTGTAAATTTCTCTTTGACTGTAATGTCTTGTAGTTTTTTCTCTGTTATATGTTGGGTGTAATCTTTGTAATATAGTATAGAAAGCTCTCTTAAGTTTTATTTTAAATTTTGCTCCAACAAGGAAGTGGTCAGCTGTGGCACTCAGCTCCTCTATAACTTCTGACTTGCTGTATGTTTGATGCATTTCTGTTCTTAATTAAAATGTGATCTATTTGATTATAGGTTCTCTTGTCACATGATTTCCAGGTTTCTTTGTGTATATCCTTTTTTTTTGTAGTCTGGTACTGCTAATCTGCAGTCCTTCGGCTTCATGCCAGGTTGATGACTCTCCATCCATTATCATTTGAAGTTGTATGTAGGCTTTCCATACCGGCCACTTTTTTATTAGTTTGCTCTCTACCTATTTTTGCATTGAAGTCTCCCAGCACAATCAGGATGTCCTGTTTGGGGGTTTCTTCTATGACATCTTCCAGATCATTATAAAGTCTTCTTTAATATCATCTTCTTTCTCTTCAGTAGGTGCATGTACATTAAGTCATCGTTATATTTTTCCATTTACCTTTTATTCGTAATTTACTAATCCTGTCATTAAAAGCTTTAAAGTTTAAAACGTTCCCCCATAACTCTTTTTTGATGACAAATCCTGTTCCTAATTCATGTTTATTTTGGGTGTTTCCTCCATATATTATAATCATTCTATTTTGCTCTAAAGTACCCTCTCCTGGCCACCTTATTTCTTGAATTGCTGTTATATCCATTTGATATTCAACCAGCTCCTGGATTAGTTCTTCGGCCGCTCCAGCTCGATATAGTGTCCGTACATTCCATGTTTCCAAATCTCAAAAGTCCTTTAACGTTCCAAGGTCGTTGTCCAGATAAGTCAGTCCTGATATCGAGGCTCATGTATTTGTTTCGTAACAAAGAAAGGTCTTTACAAAGGTGGGGATGTTAAACCCACGCTTCAACCCCCAACCTGGAGGACCAGGGTGTTTCTCTTTGTCTATTCTCTACCCTTTGATCTGTCCGGCTTGGGAGGCCCTGCTGGTAGCTACGCTACCGCCGGCATAGCTCTCAGGGTCATTGAGAAACTCAAGCTCCCCCACCACGACAAGGTGGAAACACCATCGGGGGAGTATATATATGTACATATATATATATATGTATGTATTTCCCGCGTTTCCATCCTGTCTCAGGATATTGCGGTCCACGCCAGCATTTTTAAGCTGTATGTTGATTCCTAGGCTAGATTACACTCATCAGCACGCCAAGACTTTCTGAGCGACCAGCTCCATACTCTCGTAAGTCACTGGCGAGACACAAACCCTTTCAAATTCTCGTGCGCTCACGTCAACCACGAGAGTATTCGGGGTTTCGGAGAAAGCTCCTCAGCCAGGGAGACATATATATATATATATATATATATATATATATATATATATATATATATATATATATATATATATATATATACATATATATATATATATATTCAATTACTGCTGTCCAAGTGACCGCCCACAGGCAAAGGACACACTACCATTAACAGAAAAAATGATTGTGTGTGGCGATTTCAACAGCCACTCGTAGAGTTGGGGCTATGATCAAATGGACCAGAGAGGAGAGAGACTGGAAGACTGGCAGGATGAGAATAGATTCATCTTGGTTAACAAGCCGTCCGACCCACATACTTTCTACTCGAGATCATGGCACACCACAACTACACCTGACCTGGCTTTTCATTCACCAGACCTGGATTGGAACATTACACGAATTGTTCGGAAACAACTTGGTGGCAGTGACCATCGGCCAGTCTTTCTAACTGTAGAAAATGAGCTTTTAAATGAAAGCAGCACCATCTCGAGGTGGAACTACAAGAAAGCAGACTGGGCAATGTACAAGAATCGCACCAGCATACTGGTTAGACACCTGAACACTGAGAAAGACATAAATAAAGCAGTTGAAGAGTTTGGGAAATGCATACTACAGGCAGCGCGAGAAACAGTACCAAGAGGTGCCCGTAAACAATATAAACCCTACTGGAGTAGTGAACTGGAACAGTTGCATAATGATGTGGAAGTGTGTAGAAAGCAAACAGAGGCCACACCCAGCCAATAGCACCACAATAAATTCAAGCACGCAAAAGCCAAATTTCAAAGGGCTAAGCTGCAGGCTAGACGGAAACGCTGGCAGGAGAAAACGGAGTCTCTGAACTTTTAATGAGACACAAGGAAATTGTGGAAGCTAATAAAACAACTTAACGATTAGGGCACAGGGAGAAACTCAAAAATTGCACTACATAAAGATGGAAACATCTCAACAAGAAAACTCAAAAATTGCACTACATAAAGATGGAAACATCTCAACAAGAAAGCAAGCAGCTGACCATTTTGCGGACTCATTTGCACAAGATAACAATATCAAAATTAGTCCAGAGAAACAACACGGTGATGCAGGCGAAGGCATACCTCAGAGTAGCTGCAGACACAGATCACCCGTTGCATGAGGCGCTGGACACCGTTAAGGGTCAGCGACTGATAAGAGCGAAATCATGGATGGCTCAGTCGGAGGATACGATCAGACAGGTGTGCCCCTTGGAGAACATTAGGAGAGGAGAGGGGTGGGTCAGAGTGCCAGCGGAGCAATCAGACTTGTGCAGAGTTATAATCACATTGAGCCGGGAGTGCAGGGAGTGGCGAGCAGGGGCCACGGAAGTGGAAATCCAGCAACTAATTCAGGATAATGCTCGCTCGGGTGTTGTGATTATCTACACAGATGGGTCGGTGTTGAGAGGTAGGAGAAGTGCCTGGGGGTTCTTAGCAAAAGCTAATGGTCGACGTTTGATGCAGGAGAGCCTGGCATAAGATACCACAACATCTAGTTTGGAGGTGGAGGCGGTCAGTGCAGCTTTCCCCTGGATGGAGAATACGACACACACACACACATCGTGATTGTAACTGACTCAGAAAGCATGCTGAGTAGGGTGAGGACAGGCAAGCTTCGTGCAGAGTGGCTTACTTCGCTTCGGAAGTCACGGATGACAAGCATCGTCTGGATCTTTTCTCCGTGGCATACTGATGCATGACAAAGCAGACGTGGTTGCGGCCTTGTGGGAGCATGTGTACACCTCGGAGGAGCAAATGGATCACCATGGTCTGACAAGAATGCGACAGCGAGGGGTGACGAGGGGATCTGGCCGACGATCGACGCTCAGAGGAAAGGCGAGACGGAAATATAATCAGATTGCTACTGGTAATATTAGTGTTGGAACTCTTCGCTGGCTGCTGAGGATGGGGACGGAGCGCTTATGGGAATGCCCCGAATGCTGTGATGTCGGTTCCTAAATCAATCAATCAATCAATCTGTAGTGGATATTGACATTACCCAGTGGGGAAAAAGCACACGATGATGGTGATGATATGATGTACCTGTGAGCAGAGTCTAGTCTGAAAGGGAAGTCTGGCATTGCTGTATGAGTATGGATGGGATGGGACATTCATGTACCAACATACCAACCATAGGAATTAATATTTGGTCGACTAATTGGTTATTTGCCATTAATTCAATTATATTGCCTCGTGCAGTTATAAGTGATACCTGTCCTCCATCTGTCTCATGTATGTCTCATGATACGTGGTTCAGCATGTCTGTTTTATGACAATGTTCCATGTTGGCTATTTCATGCTGCCTGTCTCATGTTGCTGCTTTACTATGCCTGCTCATGTTGCTTGCCTTACAATGCCTGCTTTACAATGTCTGTTTCTCATGGTGCCCAGGTCTCCTGTGGTTTAAATCTTACGAGAACCCGGTCTTATAAATTGCTTGTTAATTGTGTAAGGCTACCCCTGACTCAGCATATGGGTTTGTGACGTTCCTGTATTTTATCCTCATTCTGAAGATTTGCTGGGAGAGACTTGCGTTGCAGATTTGTTGTGTATTGAATAACCCCAGCTGTCGGCTTCTTCAGCGGTCTTCTCACCATCGAGAATTCACTATTATCGCTTCAAATACTGTTCAAGGAGGGAATAGACTTACTTGGGAACCACCATAGGGAAACTGCAACCTGGGACTTTACCAATACCACTTACCGGTGATAACAGGATGTTCACAGACCAGAACAGCAGTGTGTACTTACGTCTGCCCAAAACTAGAAATTCTGAAATTGTTTTCCTCCTCAGTGACAGTTGAAAAGATAATTCATGATGTACCTGAGTTTGTAGTGCAGGAGTTTATAGATTAGAGGTGTGATGGAGGAGAGTTGTTTTGTTTTTGTAGATTGGGTGTCTGTTGGTGGGTTTTAGAGTTGATGTACCTTGGGTTTGTCTATTTTCTGAATAACATTGCATTTGACTATTTTTGAAGTGTAATTGTTGTCGAGATGGAACATGGGTCTTCACTCGACCCCTTCACTCAGCTCAAAAAAGGATGGTGTTGTAAACAGTGTTGTTAAGTACATGTCCCAGGTGAATGTCAAGTACAGTTCCTGGTGCATGTCTTGTCCAACTGTTGTTGATGCAGTGAAATATGAAGGTTCTGTAGAGATGTTGTCCAGTATCTCTCATGATGTATGTCTTGTTCAAATGTTGGGGTAAACATTTCCTTGTGAATGTGTGTCCAACTATTATCAAGAACCTGTCTTGTGGATGTTTAGGTTAACTGATGTTAAGTGCAGTATTGTTGATGTTATGTTCACTACGGTTGATTCCTAAATGCTTAGCCCTTTAGAGGAACCAGTTTTCCTGGCTCAGAACCCTCACTGTGAGCATCTTAGATCTAAACCCAAGTACCTACACAGAAATTTATTAAAAGAAGAAAAAGTTCTCCTCAAAAGCCATAAGGAGATCTGGACTATTCGCCCTTTACAACCGAGGAATTTGTTCCCTCACCATAATGTTATCAGTGTGCTTTCAGTCCGCCACATTAAATCTCCCCTTTAATTTATTTGTGTCAAAGTGACATATGTCAGTTGCACTATTAGACATTTTGCAGGTTTTTCTACGGTATAAAATCACTAGACTGTCTAAAGGTATGAACCATGCAAGACAGCAGGTGGAGAAGTTATGACACTTTTACATGTTGATGGTCATATCACAGAGTTGAAGGTGGTTTACAGAGCTAGCCGCCCCTCACAACTAATTCTCCTTCACTCTCACGCTTCAGCACCAGTAAATGAACGCACCAGTCAAGTACTGACACAGGTCATATGTTGATACAAGTATGTTAGGCAGAGACCTGAGAGTTTATAGTCACAAGTTGATACAAGTATGTTAGGCAGAGACCTGGGAGTTTATAGTCACAAGTTGATACAAGTATGTTAGGCAGAGACCAGGGAGTTTATAGTCACATGTTGATACAAGTATGTTAGGCAGAGACCTGGGAGTTTATAGTCACAAGTTGATACAAGTATGTTAGGCAGAGACCTGGGAGTTTATAGTCACAAGTTGATACAAGTATGTTAGGCAGAGACCAGGGAGTTTATAGTCACATGTTGATACAAGTATGTTAGGCAGAGACCAGGGAGTTTATAGTCACAAGTTGATACAAGTATGTTAGGCAGAGACCAGGGAGTTTATAGTCACAAGTTGATACAAGTATGTTAGGCAGAGACCTGGGAGTTTATAGTCACAAGTTGATACAAGTATGTTAGGCAGAAACCTGGGAGCTTATAGTCACAAGTTGATACAAGTATGTTAGGCAGAGACCTGAGAGTTTATAGTCACAAGTTGATACAAGTATGTTAGGCAGAGACCAGGGAGCTTATAGTCACATGTTGATACAAGTATGTTAGGCAGAGACCTGGGAGTTTATAGTCACATGTTGATACAAGTATGTTAGGCAGAGACCTGGGAGTTTATAGTCATATGTTGATACAAGTATGTTAGGCAGAAACCTGGGAGCTTATAGTCACAAGTTGATACAAGTATGTTAGGCAGAGACCTGAGAGTTTATAGTCACAAGTTGATACAAGTATGTTAGGCAGAGACCTGGGAGCCTATAGTCACAAGTTTGACAGGAAAGACTTTTGTTTACAGACATGATTATGTTTGATGGTAATTATAGCAAATCAATTGACAATGTAGAGCAATAAGGTACATTTATTCAATGACAAATGCGTTACAACAATCAACAATAAACAGTAAGAAGAAAGAAATATAGATAATAATGAGAAAAGGAATATATTGCATAAAGCATGTGTCAACAATAGATCAACAGCAAGAAGAAAATTATAAAGAATAATGAGAAAATAAATAAAGACTACATGGTGTTGAGAATGGTCCTGTGCTATATATGTGAATTGACGCTCGCTGTCCCTTGAAACCAAACTAGCAGATCCAAACGAGAAGCAACTTAAAACTCCAATACAAATAATTGCAGCAATGATAATGCTCCACGTCAAACTTTTACTTTATTAAGGTCGATCGACCACACATACTAATATTAATAACAATAATTGACAGTTCCCAAATCGCCGGGAAGGACAGTCAAAATATAGTGACAAATAATAATTTATATATAATTCCTTTAGTGGCTAAGCTCGATCCCATTTTATATGTAAATCAATGGCGCATCAACATTACCTTATTCATCGCTCCATCACTATCTAATGTTCCTTGTTTGCTAAACAATGTAACTTACATGATCCTGCGTGCAGCTGATTTCATGAATTCAAATTGACATTGAACCGACCAGTTATGACGCCATTCCATTTTCTTATTTCGGCAGATAGCGACGTCCTTCTGCCACTCGTCTTCTCTGCTATCAATCGTGCCCTTGTTTTTCCCCTCTTATTGTATCGTCCCTTGCCATATTACTAAAGTCTTTCATTTAACTACTGATGTTGAAATCCCGGTGTTGTCATTCTGGACGTGCTTCTCCTGCCATGTTCTCAAAACCGTCTCGCTGAATGTTGTCAAACTTTCTCTCCCCTATGGTAACCTAATGTAGTCCCAGTGACGTCAAATAGTAACTATCGTATTCTTGCGGCATACGGTGACTCACTTTATTTTTCTGCCACAATTTTCTTATTCAATACTAATCACTGACTCTTGCCTCAAAAGCTGGTGGCACATGGTACATATGTCAACAATAACTACATAATAAACGTCATAACTGTAAGGTTTTTCATATACTGATCATGTAGTTTGTGACCTGAGGACACACCACAACTTCACATGCTGTTTTATGTATGCTATTTACTGCCAATTTAATAAATACACATTCCAAACATAACACATTTCACAAGTGTCTAGTCCATATTTATTAAGTTACATTATTTCAGATCTCCATCATGAATAAAAGAAGCATTAATATTATCATCATTTGTAAAATTTTCTTTCTTTGTGTGTTTTCTTGTGGTGTTTCAAATAACCAGTTTCAAATGAATTAAATAACTCCAAGTGTAACAATTAGATGCAAGCCTTGAAAGATGCATTGATGAAATAAACACCAGTGCATCAGCCTTAGGAATTAAAACTCAGTCTTCTGTAGGATTTACAATAAACAATCTCACTACTGTTCATCATTCTTAGTGTAATTATTTATAAATCATCTCAAACGTGTACACTTTTGTGTACAACTATTTTATTCAGTACGACAGATGTATACATTTAAATATTGAGCACAACCCACCACTGGCAACGCCGATCGCATTCTGTTATGAACCTAAGGCCTATCCACGTCAATATGGAAGCACTATACTCGAGTTTCGCCCTCATTTGAGCTCGTCAGTAGTGCATATCCCTGACCGGATCCGGAAACAGTCCCGGATCACGCGTGTGAAGCGGGTGTGTAACCACGCGGCACACACTGGACACACCAAATTATCACAACAGAACATCACAACGCTACCCATCGTAGGCTATGCTCAAGATTGCCCAATCGCCCGCGACCGACGTCCGTCAATCGATGGGACCCGAACGATCAGGACTTCTCACTGGCAAGGAACACCAGGCCTCCTAAATCCAG
>JACEFZ010007333.1:0-88023 GCA_014155875.1 Cepaea nemoralis | reverse complement strand
TCTTGGAATGCATCCTCGATTTCTTGAGAGAGGTAGGTTGTCCGGTTTCCGGTTTCAAAATGGTGACGGACGGTCGTGATGGCGGCGGACGATCGTGTTGTTTTGTGTTCGTTAACTTTTTCGCGTAGGGGATGGATTTATTCATCTCTTGCGTGTAATTGGTGTGCCAGGATGTAAAACCAGGAGTTTCTACTCAAGATCTGCGCGGGTGCTATGGAGTTCGTGCATCGAGCGAAGCCATCCTTGAGTTAATTTTCAGCAGCGTGTGTGGTGTTCTCAGTCTGTGTTTACGTTTTTTTTTTCAACATGGTGGAACAACGTGTGTTCTTCGTGCGGTCAGCAGTCAACATACCGAAGTGGCGTGGTAGCCGCGCAGGGAAAAAGAAGCAAAGTAAGCGTGGAGGTTTGAGGCGTTTTAGACTCAAGTGTCACCGACTAGGACTCAGGAATATCCGTATTCTATATTGGAACTGTGCCAGTGTAAAACAACGGGGCTCTATTTTAGAAACCCTAGTTTACAGGAACGACATTGTAGCACTCCAGGAGACGAGACTGGGCGATCAGCTACTCCAAATTGCCGGCTTCAAATATTTCTACAACAGACGACATCTGGGAATGGCGATTCTCGTTCGCGACAACATGGTGGCGTCAGAGCTAGACATGTCCAGTTGGGACAGTGACGATATACAAATACAGGCGTTGAGAGTTCATTCCAGTATACCATTCGTGGTGGTTAATGTTTATGCCCGCAATGCCAGTATGGATGCCCAGAAGTGGCAGTGCTTAAGTGGCATATTAGGCCACGAGAGAAATGTTATTTTCTGTGGTGACTTCAACTCTAAAGGCAGATCATGGGGAAATACATTCTCCAATACACAGGGGGAGGAGCTCGAGACTGCACTGGAAACCATCGACCTGGTTTGTATCAACAGTGGCTGGGTCACCAGGACAGCAAGCCGTCCGGGCGATGAGAACAGTGCTATTGATCTGGCGCTAGTTTTACCTTCACTCACTACAGTGTGTAGATGGGGTGTCCTAGGACACCATGGCAGCGACCACCACCCGTGCAGCATACTGGTGGAGAAAGGCAGAACCCGGCAGCACAAGCTAAAGGTAAGGACGTTCCAGAATGACAGTACAGGGCAAGATGTGGTGAGTAAAATAAGACGTGACAAGCGCAGAACGTTTCAGGGCAGGAAAAAAAGCTGGGAGCAGCCACCGTGGTGGAGTTTCGAGGTGGAGAAGGCTTGGGTGGATAAGCGTAGTGCTGTAAGGAGATGACAAAATGCCAAGAAGAACAGAGCTGGTCATCCTAGTCCCTGCTTGCACTTAGAAAGAGAGATGCACACAAAAGTAAGCTGCTTCAAAAAACTGGTCAAAGTTGTTAAAAGCAAAAAATGGGCAGAGGTGTGTCAAAGAGTAAGCACAGACAAGTCACTGAAATTGTTCTGGCGACTACATAAAAGCATAAGTGGTGTAGTCAAGAATAAGAGCATTTCTTACTTCCAAGGTACTGACCTCATCTGGCAGAGGACTGACGAGGACAAGGCCAAAGCCCTCTTTGATCGCTACCTTGAGCAAAGCAACCAGACAGACATGGGAGGCCGAAATCTGGCCAAGGAGGTCACCTCAGACAGATGCAAGGCCCAGAACACTTCGGATGAAGACACAGTGACAGTGAATGAAATCAAGGCTGTGCTTCGACGATCAAAAAACAGTGCTCCAGGTCCTGATGGCATAAGATACGACGACATAAATAGGTGTACTGACAATGAGCTAGAGAAACTAGCAGACATGTACAACAACAGTGTAGGGAGTGCTAGCATCAAGGAGGAGTGGTTACACAGCTATCTGATTCCTTTGCAGAAGCCTGGCAAAGACCACACACAAATTCAGGGATATCGAATTATAACCATGCAGAATACAATAGGCAAGCTGCTGGAGAAGGTAATTGCCAGGAAAATATCAAGCCAACTAGAGAGGCAAGGTGTTTTCCCACCCACCCTGGGTGGGTACCGTCCAAAGAGAGAAACCTGGACCAATGCAGCAGTCTTTGCCCAGGATGTCTATGAAGGTTTCCACTCAGGCACTGAAACCGTTGCTGCAGCGATTGATCTTGAGGACGCATACAACAGAGTACCACTGGATTTTTTAATGTTTCAGCTTCTCGAACTAAACGTAAGTCCATTCCTCCTTAGTTGGATCGCTGCAGCCCTCTTCCAACGGAAAGTAGTTTTTAGATGTGGCAGTTGGACTTCGGAACCAACAACAATATATCCTGGTCTACCACAGGGATCACCATTATCTCCGGTACTGTTCAACGCCTACACAGTGAGAATCACCAGTGAGCAGATCACTGGACCTGGCAGGACATTGTCATATGCCGATGATGTTTTAGTGTATCGTCAGGGGAAGGATAGAGAGGAGGTTGCTGTGGAACTACAAACCGAACTCAATCGCATAAGTACTTGGTGTGATGAAGCTGGGGCAATGGTCAACCCAACAAAGGCAACAGTGACTTGGTTCTCGTTGAATAATCATATTGTCAACACTCCAACACCAACTGTAGTGCTGTGTTCAGAGACGGTGGAAAGAACGCAGGCAATGAATTACCTGGGGATATGGTTTGATCGAAGCCTTGCTTTTAATGTGCACATAGACCAGGTGATAACAAAGGCCAAGCGTGGTTTGGCAGCGATGCGGGTGATGGCGGCAGCAAACTGTGAGCAGCGCCATCTATGTCTTCTGTACAAGGGGTTGGTCATGTCTGTTTTGGAGTATGCAATGGCAATCCTGACTCTCAGCCATAAGCAGATAGAAAGGATGGAAAGGATACAGAATGAAGATATGCGCATTATTCTTGGATGTACAAGAGATACAGCATGCAGGGCTGTGATATAATAAAACGTCCTTACCCTTTCCTATTTATTGACTCCCTTAAAAATAAACAATCCCTTACAACTACGGTTTAAGTAACTTACTGAATATAGGATAAAAACTAACCCGTAGGGTAGCTAAATTAATTTGGCCTTATTTTGGCCTAAGTACCTGGCCAACAGTCGTCGACATGTTATGTTGGGTTCTATTTAATATCTTTATTTGCCTTAATTATGAGGGGAATGAAAGTAGACCCAATTTGTGGTTGTTGTGTTGTTTGTAATAACATTGTTGCTTTTTTGGGGTCACTGGGTACTATATTGTAATAATGCAATGAATCCCATGCCTGTCTGAAAATGCATAGTGTTTATTATACACATATATATGTAACTGCAGATCTTGAGATAATACCTGAACTGTTTGTCCAAAAGTGTTGTGTACATCAAGTAAATGTGGTGTCCAAGTGGTTGTTTATATGTTGTGAGCAATCAATATCCTTCTAGCACTATAGTTAATTTAAAGGGTGATGAAGAGGGAAGGGAAACCTACACACAGATGCCATTGGTTCAAGGATTGAACTCTTTTCCCCTGGGATTTGTGGTAAATATCCCTGATCACCCTGCATTCTAACCAGTGACCAGAGAATCAATAATACCCCCTAGACATTTAACGAAATATTCTTAGGAATTAAAATCCACATCCCACATGTGTGGGCATCGTCCGTGAATTTAAAACTCATGGTAAACATCACAATTGGTGTATTATTGTGGGTATATGAATTCAGGGAAAACCTCTTGCAGGTAAACCAAGTCACTTCAGAATGTTATAGTGTTAGTAACAGACCTAATCACTCATTAGTATGAGCTGAGTCAAGTGTTATGTGAACCCATAATGGCTCAGATAATATAGGGTTTTTTTGGTACAAAACTGTTCACAGGTAATATCTTGATTCTGGTAGATGCATCATGTAGTTGGTTGTTGGGTATGAGATTTTTTTTTAAAAACTCATATTTTATATCTTATTGATGGGAAACTAAGTCCAGTAATGAACCTCCAGTAGTAAGGTCTCTGGGATGGTAAACTCACATAAGATAGGTAATTCAGTGAATGTTTAGAATTCATAGTCATTCCCATTTGATGTTTGAGGTATGGTTCTGCTACTCTGATATTCTCTTTAAATGGTTTAAAAGTGGTGTAGTCATGAACACACTACTATATTATGTATCCATAAGGTTTATGTTCCTACATATGAATCATGTGTTAATTAACTATTTTGTCATTGATTATCATTGTATTTTCATGCTTGATCTGCTTGTATAATTCATGTAATATTGAAAAGTTACCAAGGCAGCAGAGAGTGAAAGACAATTTTATAGATAATTAGGACAGATAAGTTAAAAATCCAGATAAATTTTTTTTAAGGGAAAAATTTAATCAACAAATGATGATTCAGTAGGACAGTAAATAATACCTGAGAGATGAATTAAACCAGGGGAAAATAGCAGTAACTAAAGTAAATGAACTAAGGTTAAGGCCTAAACCACCACTTGCAAAAATGTAGACATGGTTAATGGAAGGGAAGGAATATTGTAAGAATTTGCAGTATTTAGGGGCACCCTAATTAAATCCTTTTTTTTTCATATGACATAACATGTTCTACAACACCGGTAGTAAAGTAAAGTGAATAACTGCTGGATACTTAGGAAGAAAAGCCATATAGACACTTATGCTATCCCACTGGTGATTGAGTAGTATTATTAACTTAACTCAGATGGCCCATATGTTAATAGATAGGGTCAACCAAAATATTCATCTGGTGATTTAAGGGAGCCTGATCAACTCACTTAAAGATCCAACAGAATATAAGGTATTTCTTTAAATTATCCACCCCGATTCCATTATTAATGGTAGCGGAAACAGACCGTATAGGTATGTAAAAGGTATAATTAAAGAATTAACTTAAGAAATTGGAATTTCAAATGAACTTCAGGAGATACCGGAAAAAATCTGTGCTAATCTCTAGTAAGAGACTAAACATTTCAGAAATTGGCTCCTTAACTTTGAAATTTACAGTTCAACCTCACTAAGTGAAATTGTTCACTATGAGAAGTCCTCATCAAAAAGAGGAATGAAACAACTTTTTAGTTAGCGATTAGCTTACGTAAAGTTATTTCAATAATTGCCTAACTAACATTAATATTCTCATAAGGGAAGAATTAAAAAGGGCAAAATAAAGTAGTACAACAGAGGCGCGCGACTCAATTGTATTTTCTTTAAACTAACCGAGTAACTAAATTCTAGATAATGCTCGAAGCCTACTAATAGGTAGATGAATCAGAAATCAATCGCAAGACGAAACAGATTTCTACATCTCAGCTCTGACTTGGATGATATGCCAGCATTAAATATGTGAAAGCAGATCCAGTCTAACAGAGATTAGCTTAAATAACTGATACGAATCAGTAAAAGCAACAATTAAATAAACAACTCTTGAAATAGATGCTGTTTATAAATAGGACGAACCCCTTGACGTAAAGACAGAGGAAACGCCTAAAACTTATACAGTGAACCCATGCTAGAAAAATGGAATATAGCTGTGTAAAAACCAAGCAAATTGGAGCATATAGCTGAAGAATTGCTTGATGTTTACTAGATTAGGAATTTCAATCAGGAATCCAGCTAGTAAATTATATAACAGTTCAAAGATAGACCTTAGTCAATCTAAATAAATCCAGAGTTTCCACGTATTAAACGGATGAAAACAAACACTGGAGAGAAACATTAAGAGTACCTTACCTGTTATCTTGAGGACACAACTCAGGAAACGCCAGTATGAGAGGGATCTACATATGTAACAGTAATTTTACAAAGATAGTAATCCACATCCATAACTGGAAAGTGAACCAACAACTTGATTGTCTGGAAGACTATCACAGGAAACCATAAAAGGGGCTTTTAACTTCTCACTGAACTGATTATATATAGTAGGAGACAATACGTCTGAACCTACATAATAATGTATGTTGCTAAGTTGAAAATAGTCTAAAACCTGGAGGGAGGCAGACGACGATCAATGTACGCCAAGCGACGCAAAATTGCTCGTAATTCAACACCAAAGCAACAAATACAGAGTGAAACTCAAACACATCAGCTTAGAATTACTAATAAGGATTCTAGCGTAAAATAGATCTAGATTAGAAGAAAAAGCAGAGAAAGTAAGCTAAGAATTACTTCATTTCTGATAGATTCATGTTCCCCGGGAAATTCGGTTCAGAACGGAAATCTAGAAAAGTTGGACCTTGTTTACATGTTAGACGAGATTCTACGGGAAAACCCGCAAGAGAAAGGGACTCCACTCTAATCAGTAGTTATTAAAACTGATCGGAAAATCCCATAACTCGACTAATAACCCAAACACATGATGTGTTGGATGAAAATGTATTCAACAGGAACTATCTTTAGCTTCCTTTAAATATCAGATCTATAGTTAAAACAAACGTCTAACTTACAGGGAGACGGGCGAGTTTAATATGCTATCAGTAGACGCAGAATTAACCGTCGGTTTTAACATAATCTCAAGATTAATAATCTAACGAGAGAGGAATCAAGCTGGTATATATCCCAACTAGTCATGCTTAAGTTAGCAGTGGTTACACGTAGACCATAAATGAACTACAAGGAGAGAAGATACTTTCTGCTGGGAAAAGAATCTGAGGGGAGTGGACGCACAAAACCCAGAATCAGCAAAATGCAGATGTTAGGTTTCTTAATAACCCATGTAGAAGTACTCAGGACTTTCTCCAGTTCTTAACGCCAGACTAAATATATTGGGAAAAGAAATTCAGCAAATGATCTCATATGAACAGTATCATCAGGCTATTGCAAGCTTAATGATGATATTTCAATTGCTTCAAAAAGTCGGTTTGATGCAGACAAACTAGTACTTGAAAGTAACAAATTATCAGATAACCACTCATATTTCAAACAATAGCTGACAACAGTGGAGAGGGTACTACACTTTTTCACTAAAAGGGAAGTAAGCCTTTAAGGTAATGCCAGTTGTCTGACTAGAAGAAAATGGGCATGGCTCTGGTAGATTTTAACATAGGAAAGAAATGTAGTAGTAAATTAATAAGGAATGGAGACTAGGTGAGTCAATGTAAAGACGGAAATTGTAGAGTACTACTTGACCATTTATTTTCTGAAAGAAATCAATGGCTTAAACGGGGGAGGCGTGTGATATAATAAAACGTCCTTACCCTTTCCTATTTATTGACTCCCTTAAAAATAAACAATCCCTTACAACTACGGTTTAAGTATCTTACTGAATATAGGATAAAAACTAACCCGTAGGGTAGCTAAATTAATTTGGCCTTATTTTGGCCTACGTACCTGGCCAACAGTCGTCGACTGATTGTAAGACAAAGGCCCAGTGTAGCCATTTTTAGTTCAAGCTAAGAAAGTAAACAGACGTGCGTTCCCTTGTGGGATTTATTTCCCTGTGTGGGGAAAGGTATTTTGCCTTTTAAAACCATGATTCTCTTCAACTATTGGTATGTTATATCTACATTATTAAGATATATTTATGTATTACATAGACCAGTATGTTTAATTAAGAATTAGTTACAATTCTCTTAAACCAGGCTGGATGATGTTTACCAAGGAAACACATGTGGGCGCCACGCTGTAATTTTTCCTATGTCTTACAATTTCAAATCCCTATGTTAATATCTTGTATAGGCATTATGAACTTATATCTCACTAGTAGTGCTTATAACCTAGAAATATTATGTGTACCGTAGAGTATCAAACTCAGGTAAAAACCACATTCTAGGCATTTTCTCAAGGTGGGAACAGACTCTTGTTTACATACTTCAGTAGAGAACTTGTGTCTGTCAATTTCATATTCCTATGTTAAAACTTCTAGGCACTGTGAACAATATCTCACTATTTATGCTTAGAAATCTGCAAATAATCTATGTACTATAGAAAGGAAGTTTTATCCATGCGGAGACATACAAATGATTACGCCTATTCCTGACTCTTAGTCAGGGGATAAAATGCTTGCCACATCATAATCTGTAACTTGGAAATATAGTGCTAAATTTTAGTACCATCCTTTTGCTAACAGATTAATAACCACTCCATAGTAGTGAAGAACATATAATCATTTCATAAAATAGTGTTAGGAGAATGCCATGTTTGAGAATATAAATTCATGAACAATTAAAGTAAACGCGTGATGTAAATGCATGTTCGGATAGGATTCAATCCCCATCGCCTCACCGTAGTAGAAACAGAAGCGAAGATTGATGTGAATAAATTGCTTGCAATATTCAGAATACTGGACCATGCGGCATAAGTTATTCTAATAAATACCCTCCGAATAATAGCAGTCATTGACAAAATATATCACAGCGGCTACTATCCTCATCTGCGGTACGCAGTGGGGAAAAACAATATATGTTTTAGTTATGGATTAACCCCTGAAGAAAATTCAAAACCATTGGCTCCGGCATTAAATTTTATGATTAAATTATTATGTATGATTATCATGTACTTAATATCAGAGAAATGTACATGTATGTTTTTTTCTGGTATGAGAATTTTCTCTGTTCTGATTGTTACTTTTTCCTGTGGGAATATACATTTTAATGTTGCACCTTGGGATTAGAGGATGTTGATAGTAAGAATCCATGTGTATGTCAGTACTTAAGAAGCCAATGTTGAATAGTCTTGACCTAATGATGATTATAGTGCCGAAAGGAAGACGCGGCATTAGAAACCACAGAGATTCTGTATAGGCTATTCTCTTCAAGTAATGAGAGAGACAATATCAACATATTGGATGGACAGAATGACTTCACTCATCTAATAGTCCCAGTAACAACAGAACATAAAATAAAGTGAGAAAATACCTTACTCACTATTAAGAGTCAGAATGGCTCTACTCAGCAATGAGGGACAGTGGAACGTGGACACCCACTCCTTTCCCCTTCTCCCCTTGTTGTTTTGTATTTGTGTTTGTAATTGTGTTGTAAACTTTTACCATAAAACAGTAGGTTAATGCTCGTGTTGTATTCTTGTCATCCCTTTTCTATAGAATAGAAGCAGGTGGTGGTTGAATGTGGTGGGACTATATCACTAAACCTGGATCCTGGGTCAACAGCCAGAAAGTGAATGTCCTAACCATAGTCTGAATCTAGAAATACCCATGGACTGCTGCGCTCAATAGATCCATAGCGAGCAACAGATAAATTCGAAGACAACTGACTGGGTGAGTGATTAAGTCCTATTTTAGTAGGAATATCCAGGACGGACTTCAAGATCTAATAATCTACAAAGATGAAGATCATCAGAGTACTGACAACAGTGTATCGTCTGCGTTACTTCTGAGAAGTATCACCTATGGCCTCATCATTCAACCAAGTCAGTGAAACTGGGACAATCCTTCTAGCAAGTTACTAAAACTAACAACAGTGAGTAACCTTCAACTGTTGGTTGGATTACCAAGTTAATATCCACAATGGATAAGTCTTCGAAAGAACATCTCACAGCTGCAACAGTCAAACATAAGGTTCCAGCCATGCAACACCAAGTTCTAGCTATGAACCCAACCAAATGGGAAGAGACACTGAAACAACATTATAGCCAATACAATCAATGTACCAACTTCAGAATCTCTGAACCATATCTACACCAGATTACCTCTAGGTTCCAAAACCTGACCACCATCAAAAAGACAGTATAAAAGCAGCTAAATGTCTCTACATCTGCAACAAGAGGAATCATCAACTTGTTTGCAACCCTGTTACTGTGCTGGATTTATTCATCTTTGGATATATGTAGGTATAGATCAATTGTGGCCCTAGTCACAGATACTACCATGAGATGCCTCTCAGTCAATTAAAGTTCTACACTGGACTAGATAACAACGACTAACTCTTTGCTGGTCCAATGTCAACCTAAATGCCATGGGTTATAGACTCGCGACTTGGTGGGTGTAAAATCTTTGTTGAACTACTTGGGATTCTGATAATAAAAGCAGAGCAGCTGAATGGACGTCTACTTGGCACCATGTATGGTGAGATGGTAAAGTACCTTCTGCAGAGCTTAAGTGGAAATTCCGGAAAGTTAGACCAACCTGAGGCCCCAAATTTCAAAAAGACACCGAGCCTACTGCAACAGAGTACTCGAATATTCTAGCCCGCGGAGGGATATGTGATTGTGTGTAATTTCTATTCTTGGATTATAAAGTATGATTTGCACCAGCCAATTACCAGTGACTAAATAGTAAGAACCTAACTGAGTGCATTAATTCGGTACCCAGATAATGGGAAAAGGATCTAATCGACAGCAAAGGTGAACCCATAACCGCACACCAGGAGATAGACTCGATTAATTAATTTAATTAGTAGTACAAAATGCTGTTTATATGTTGGTATTTTTTTCTGAAGGTAACAGGTCAGTAGTTTTTTTCCAATGGTATAGATGGTATAGTATTTTGACACCAACTCATTATTTTTAAAATGAGAGAATGGTAAAAGGTGTCAGAAACATGTTATGTTGGGTTCTATTTAATATCTTTATTTGCCTTAATTATGAGGGAAAATGAAAGTAGACCCAATTTGTGGTTGTTCTGTTGTTTGTAATAACATTGTTGTTTTTGGGGGTCACTGGATACTATATTGTAATAATGCAATGAATCCCATTCCTGTCTGGAAATGCATAGTGTTTATTACACATATATATATGTAACTGCAGATCTTGAGTTAATACCTGAACTGTTTGTCCAAAAGTGTTGTGTACATCAAGTAAATGTGGTGTCCAACAAGTGGTTGTTTATATGTTGTGAGCAATCAATATCCTTCTAGCACTATAGTGAAATTTAAAGGGTGATGAAGTGGGAAGGGAAACCTACACACAGATGCCATTGTTTCAAGGATTGAACTCTTTTCTCCTGGGATTTGTGGTAAATATCCCTGATCACCCTGCATTCTAACCAGTGACCAGAGAATCAATAATACCCCCTAGACATTTAACGAAATATTCTTAGGAATTAAAATCCACATCCCACATGTGTGGGCATCGTCCGTGAATTTAAAACTCATGGTAAACATCACAATTGGTGTATTATTGTGGTATATGAATTCAGGGAAAACCTCTCGCAGGTAAACCAAGTCACTTCAGAATGTTATAGTGTTAGTAACAGACCTAATCACTCATTAGTATGAGCTGAGTCAAGTGTTATGTGAACCCATAATGGCTCAGAGGAATATAGGGGTTTTTTTGGTACAAAACTGTTCACAGGTAATATCTTGATTCTGGTAGATGCATCATGTAGTTGGTTGTTGGGTATGAGACTTTTTTTTTAAAAACTCATATTTTATATCTTATTGATGGGAAACTAAGTCCAGTAATGAACCTCCAGTAGTAAGGTCTCTGGGATGGTAAACTCACATAAGATAGGTAATTCAGTGAATGTTTAGAATTCATAGTCATTCCTATTTGATGTTTGAGGTATGGTTCTGCTACTCTGATATTCTCTTTAAATGGTTTAAAAGTGGTGTAGTCATGAACACACTACCACATTATGTATCCATAAGGATTATGTTCCTACATATGAATCATGTGTTAATTAACTATTTTGTCATTGCTTATCATTGTATTTTCATGCTTGATCTGCTTGTATAATTCATGTAATATTGAAAAGTTACCAAGGCAGCAGAGAGTGAAAGACAATTTTATAGATAATTAGGACAGCTAAGTTAAAAATCCGATAAATGTTTTTAAGGGAAAAATTTAATCAACAAATGATGATTCAGTAGGACAGTAAATAATACCTGAGAGATGAATTAAACCAGGGGAAAATAGCAGTAACTAAAGTAAATGAACTAAAGGTTAAGGCCTAAACCACCACTTGCAAAAAGGTAGACATGGTTAATGGAAGGGAAGGAATATTGTAAGAATTTGCAGTATTTAGGGGCACCCTAATTTAATCCTTTTTTTTTCATATGACATAACATGTTCTACAACACCGGTAGTAAAGTAAAGTGAATAACTGATGGATACTTAGGAAGAAAAGCCACATAGACACTTATGCTATCCCACTGGTGATTTGAGTAGTATTATTAACTTACTCAGATGGTCCATATGTTAATAGATAGGGTCAACCAAAATATTCATCTGGTGATTTAAGGGAGCCTGATCAACTCACTTAAAGATCCAACAGAATATAAGGTATTTCTTTAAATTATTCACCCCGATTCCATTATTAATGGTAGCGGAAACAGACCGTATAGGTATGTAAAAGGTATAATTAAAGAATTAACTTAAGAAATTGGAATTTCAAATGAACTTCAGGAGATACCGGAAAAAATCTGTGCTAATCTCTAGTAAGAGACTAAACATTTCAGAAATTGGCTCCTTAACTTTGAAATTTACAGTTCACCCTCACTAAGTGAATTGTTCACTATGAGAAGTCCTCATCAAAAAGAGGAATGAAACAACTTTTTAGTTAGCGATTAGCTTACGTAAAGTTATTTCAATAATTGCCTAACTAACAATACGGGACTATAATTTCTTTCCACACACAGGAGGCATAGATATCTCTGTCCAGTTTTGGAACACACACTAACTTCAAAACAAGTTTTCCACTCATTTATACTCAGTGTCAAATCCTCCGCTGTTTTTGATCCACAATCAATTTAGCCGTAATTCTCTACATCAAAAGTCTGTGAAGTCACGTATTCGTTCCTGGCATCTCCCGGTCGTCTTCTCCGCTATTCCCCGTTTTCCCTTACGCTCGTATATCAAAGAGCCCTAACCCTTTGATCACCGTCTCCCGGTGTGTCCCCGTCCTGATGTCTCCGCGCCTCCGTTGCTTCATCTGTTAACATCGGCAGTCAATGACCTCTGCGAACACCTGTCCCTGAATTCTATACCTTTCGGTCAATGGCCGGCACTTTGTCCTCGTTCAAGACAGAAAGCTCGATTGTTAACCCTCCTCATACCTTGTAATTAATCTTACTAGTTTATCAGGGAATCATTAACTCACAGTATCCCGTGACATAGGCCCCCTCTTAAGAGAGTTGACCGCGTCGACTCTTCCTCACTGTAGTTTTGATTCCTATGATCCACCAACCTATTCCTCTTCCTCTGGAGTTGGATGTCTAGATAAGAAATCCGCTCCTACATTCTCCTTACCAGGGATGTATTCCACTTTTAAGTTGTACGGTTGTAGTAACAACGACCATCTCATCAACCGGGCGTTGAGCTTCTGCGAAGTAGCTATGAACATCACATGTTGATGATATGACTGGATCCTCACATGGCTCACCTCCTCATCCAGTAAGGCGATCCTCACTGACACCCTACTATACTACTCATGATAGACACTAGTGTTGGCACATCGCTCCTGTACGTCCGGTCGACCTTCTTTCGACTTGCGTCAGCGACGGCTCACAATACAGACGGATTGTCCCATCCTGATTGTAACACTGTCTTCCATGTCCTCTTGGTTTCCCCCGGCTTTGCCTCTGGGGATGTTCCGCCTCGTCCGCGTTGGACCGAGTCGTCTTTCCCAAACCTCCTGGACTTTTGCTTCCAGGACCATCTTGGACGATATTGGATATGGTCAGCCAATCTTCGGTTGGAGTCCTGGGTATTTCTCGCCTTTCCCGACGTTACCCACCCCTTCTGAACTGGGTTACTAGTGACGTTTCACTCTTGTCCTTTCCCTGACGTGTGATTTCCCTCCTCCTTCGTTGGGTAAATCTGACCTATCACGTACTTTCCCATATGCCCTCCTATGTAGTACTGGCGATCTCTGGTCTTCGTCTGGAACTGTAACCTTTTTCTTAATGGCTGCCATCACCATAAGGTGCGAAGCTTTGCTCTCGGATCTCTCCTCATATTTCTTAATGAGATGCCTAGGGAGATTTTTCCTTTCTCCCCCGATCCGGATTCCATAGGTATTCTTGGACACAACCTTTTCCACAGGATAAGGTCCTTTCCATCCTACTTGGAGTATATTAGTCTCTGCTGGACCCCATACTTCCACTTGGTCTTCCACCTTAAGAGCTATTTTACTCTTAGTCCGCTTGTTGGGTGGTGCTTTCTGGCACTCTGAACAAGACTTCACTAACCGGCGTACATCTCCGGTCATTCCTGGCCAGCAATAATGGCCGGAAATTTGCTGCAATGTCTCTCTGACACCCATATGTCGATTCTCGGCTATGATGTGTCCACTCTGAAGAATGTGAGGACGGTGGGTCTCTGGAACCACCCACTGCTCGTGCAGGTTGTCTCTCCTCCCAGCTCTCCGATAGAGTAGTCGATTCTTCAGAAAGTACTGTCCCCGTTCTGGTGGCTCAGCACTTCTTTGCAGCTTCCTGTAGCAAGGATGCAACGTAGTATCCTTCCTCTGGGCAGTATGCAATTCCCCTATCACTGAGTTGTCGCATAGTGTACTCTGCCTCTTTTTCCTTCCCTTGAGATCCACTGGCTACTGCTCCCCTGTGGGCTGGCTGTTTGGGCACCCCCAAAAAGACATATTTTGTGCCAATGATCATTGGGAATAGGGAATCAGCTAATACAGCAGCAGGAATAATGCCCGTGACGTACCTGGACTTAATCTCCACCTTGGCGATTGGCAGCGTCATGGTAACAGCACTCCTCATTGCCGGCTGTATCTCTATGGTCTCCCCTGTAAGTTGGTCTGGGCTTACCAGGCTGGCATCTATCACAGCTTCCCCATCCAAACCTGAATCGTAGAGACAAGCAACCTGCTGGCCATTGACTTCAATCAGTTCAACCACAGGTGGTCTCTCTTGGTCCTGAGTGTGTTCCACCTCCTCGACCTTTTCCTTGCATCGGCAGTCCACAGTATTATGTGTTTTCGACCTGCAGTGTGTGCACCATTTTCCCTTCCAAACTTTCCGTGGGCTTTCTTTGGTCAGAGTTTCTTCGCCGACCTCAGCCTTGTCTGTGATCACCTTCTTATGAATCACTTGGCATGCCGCGAAGTGATAACTTTTCGGTTTCGATCTGCAGTCCTTTGTGTTATGAGAGGGCGACTTGCAGATTGAACACCACTTCTCGGACCACGGTCGTTTCGCTGGAGAATTCGAGGTGTTCTGGTTTCCTTCCTTCACCTTCTCTGAACTCTCCATTGACGTCTTTATATAAGGTTCCACTTTTTCTCCTTCCCAGTTTTTACATTTCTTTCGGTCTTGTTTCTCCTGACCTTTTGTGGTGGGTATATTGGTTTCTTTAGCTTCCCCATGGACTTCTACGAATCTTTCCGCCAGCTTATTCACAACATCCAGCCGTTCCGCCCCTTGTTCTCCTAAAAATGTCTTCAGTGGTTCTGACATTTGCTGTCGCATCTGGTCGACCACCATGAGCTCTTCCAAACTCTCATAGTCCCGCTTGAACTCCGCCAAATCTATCCATTTTTGGAGGTATGATTTCAGCCTTAAACTGTAGGCGGCGAATAGCTCTCCCGGCTCTCGTCTTGACGATCTAAACTTCTTCCGATATGTTTGTGCTGTGATTTCATAATGCTTCATCAAAGCGGCTTTTAATTCCTCGTAATTATTTTCATGTCCTGGTGGTAGGCGTGTGTAGACCTCATAACCCGAACCGAGTAACCCCTGGGCTAATTTAAGACACCATCTGCTTCTATCCAGCCCCATAGCGGATGCCATTGCTTCAAAGCGATTCGCATAGTTGTCAAATTTTTCTTTAGACTCATCATAAACAGCTAAGGGAAACTTCATGGCATGGTACCCATGTCCAATCATGTGGGTTGCCCCAGGTGAAGATGAACTTCCTTCTGCTGCATCTATTTCACCCTTAGTTTGTGTCTTGAGTTCTAGCTCTCGCATGCGGTATTCATGTTTTCTTATCTTGCCGGCTTCCTCGGCTTCCAACTTGGCCTTTCGATCTTCCCGTTCGGCTTGGCGAAGTTCTCGCTCCCTTTCCTGTATGTAATCAGTTAGTTCCGAACCAGATAAACCAATTCCTCTCCGTTTGCCATCAGGTTCGGCGGTAGTTATTTTTGGAGTGGCCATAGTTAAAGAAGGTAAGTCAGCAGAGTGAGTAAAGACACCTCAAGGCAGTAAAGAAGTACTCACTATAAACAGATAATCTATTAGAACCTATGTCACTTTATCTATGTATATCTAAATATTATTTATCTACGACACCACACATTACATCACAACCACTCTCTCATCCACAAGATGAGATTTAGGATAAAGACTTATGTAGACGTGTTAAAGTGTGCACAAATAGGTAATATGTCTTAACATCTATCCACTTTCGTCCTGTCTGGATCTTTCTCACTGTAAAGTCCCCAGCATTAATGTAATGTCTCTAACATAAATGTAATGGCACCATAAATCCCATGGACATCCTTCCATTACAAGTCATCAATGTATACTTATATGTATATCCCAATATGTATGTACTAATATGCATGTGCCACGCTGGGCAAATACCCCTATGCAGTTGAAGTACCCCGCTAGGTATGCTACCCCGCTTGCACTCCCGTTAATGTGGGTATTATGTATTACCTCGCTGCTCCACCATTTAATGTCGCTTGTCGTCCCTGGAGGAAAGTGGACTCGACAAGCACACCTTTAAAATCCTTCTACTATTGGAACTATTGAATGACTTTTGTCTACACTCCTCCCTTCTGTCTTCCATACTCTCTCTCTCTCTCTCTCTCTCTCTCTCTCTCTCTCTCTCTCTCTCTCTCTCTCTCTCTCTCTCTCCTTCATAACATACCCTGACAACAGTTTCCTCCAACAATTAATAACATGTTTATTGTTGAAAACTATGTCAGTTGTATGTATTGAATGTGTATATGTAGTTAGTAGTGTCTGCTAGTGTGAGTGCAAGATAGGACTTTGGAATTCGTATGTGCTGTATACTTTCTCGCCTCGTCATACGGCCAAACCACAGGACATCAAACATAGAAATGGACAGCTCTCACCCTGGATGCTCCGTTCTGCTTGAGTCTGGAGGTAAATCCTTTATTTGAAAAAACTGTTCACCACTGGATCACCGTAAATTAATGTGATCACGGTAAGTCTTGTGTCTAGACCGAGTGTTCGTTGATTATTATTTAGTTAATAAATCCTGCATGGAAAACACATCACCACTGTCTAGCACTGTCTACCAGGTTGTTGAATACATTTAAAACCGTTCTGGTGTTCTTCAATGTTTCTTTTGGGTGATTACCCAATTAAAATATAGTTTAGCCTATTTCGCTCTGCTTGTATAACTTAAAGTTCTTTCACTGGGGTTCACAAAACCCTGTTACTGGCCATTCATTATGTCAGCCCACGATTAGTGAATGGCTCGTTTGATTTTGCTCTAGTGACATACTTTCACTGCACCTGTGACGTTATGGTCTTTACTCTTTTCTGAACAGGTCAGGAGTATATATGAAACCTGGGGACATATATACATTCAGGTGATATGAATCTGCTTCAAACTACTTCCTATGTGAGTGTCCTTCTCTAGCCATATTGAGAAGCCTCCGAAAGACACTCTGACATAAGACTGATGAGTGCACTAAAGTTTAAACGATTAGATAAACGAAGGAAATGCTACAAGTCAAGAACAAACGCCTATTTCCCTATGCTATACTATTACGCTAAGGTTAGATTACCTTATCACTTCTATGATCATCCATGAATTGAAATTTATATATAAGCACATATGCACCAATATCCCATTGCCTTAAACAATACGGGACTATAATTTCTTTCCACACACAGGATGCATAGATATCTCTGTCCAGTTTTGGAACACACACTAACTTCAAAACAAGTTTTCCACTCATTTATACTCAGTGTCAAATCCTCCGCTGTTTTTGATCCACAATCAATTTTAGCCGTAATTCTCCACATCAAAAGTCTGTGAAGTCACGTATTCGTTCCTGGCATCTCCCGGTCGTCTTCTCCGCTATTCCCCGTTTTCCCTTACGCTCGTATATCAAAGAGCCCTAATCCTTTGATCACCGTCTCCCGGTGTGTCCCCGTCCTGATGTCTCCGCACCTCCGTTGCTTCATCTGTTAACATCGGCAGTCAATGACCTCTGCGAACACCTGTCCCTGAATTCTATACCTTTCGGTCAATGACCGGCACTTTGTCCTCGTTCAAGACAGAAAGCTCGATTGTTAACCCTCCTCATACCTTGTAATTAATCTTACTAGTTTATCAGGGAATCATTAACTCACAGTATCCCGTGACAGAGAGGCAGAGGCAGACCAAGAGAAATGATGCTGGACGGATTGAGACGGTGGCATGGAGGAATATCATCAGCAGAGTTGATCCAGAACACCAAAGACCGAAATCTGTGGAGAGCCATGAAAGCCTACGCCAGTTGGCGTCTATGACCAAAACTCTCCAGTACTTTTTAGAGGACAATAATTTAGGAGAAACAATAAAACATATATTTCCTGTGAGAAATCTTCTTCATGTGCATTCGGATGTCAAACTTGAATTTATTTCAAGAAAATAGCATTCATCTTGAAAATTTTTGAAGTCTCTCAGTGTCCTTAAATTACACTTGTGTAAGCCAAAGTAATGTTCTCCATTTTGCATATGTTGGACGCGCTTGCAGCAAATGTTTACTTAGCCAGCATGTTCCCAATTGCACAGCTACACTCATCAGTCTCTCCAGTCCCTAGCTGGTTTACACGGATGGCTGTGAATTAAGAGGCAAAATAAGTGCCTGGATATTCACAGCGAAGGTTAATTGACAGTGTTTAGAGCAGAAGAGCCTGGCATATGATATCACTAATTCTAGAGTGAAAATGGAGGTAGAATCAGTCATTGCGGTGCAACGCTTGTTGAAAAATAAACATCTCACACATGTCGTGGATGTAAAGGACTCACTGAGCATGCTGAGCAAAGTGCAGACAGGTATTCTTCGCGCAGAGTGAAATGCGTCAATTAATTAAAAATTCTTAAATAGTTTGTATCCGTTGCATCAATCTTTCACATGAGCAAGAGGACAAACTGGCTGAATCTGCACACCTGGGTGGGGTGGTGATGCACGATACAGCAGATGTGGTCAGGATTCTTTGGGATCGTGTATATAGATTATAGTGTGAAAGAACAGATACATCACCATTGCCTGAAGAGAATGCTGCGTCAGAAAGTGGTAAGAGGGTATCGTCTATATTCAGTTCTCCGAGGAAAGACCTGATGGACACATAATTGAACTGCAAATTGTACCATTAATATAGGCTAAAAAAATAGGACTTCTTCGCTGGTTGTTGAAGACGAGGACGGGGCGTGCTAGGAAATATCCCAAGTGCTGTGATGTATCTTGACTCAACTCAGCTAAACTTCTTCTTCGTTCCTATTCCGAAGAAATTACATCACACATAGTTATTAGTTATGCATTGGAAAGGTCAGTTCGCAACGGGATCTTTCTATTCGTAGTTCTATAAATGCTGTTTATAAACCTCATTGCCTCGTGTATCTCAGGTTGAGGTAGTCTTCCACCTTCCTTTCCTTTACCGGCACTCTTCCGAACGACGGCCCAAATTATTTAGTGTAAAATGCATCCATTATACGGCCTCATAAAGTCATTTCCGAGGCGATGTGTTGTCAATCACTTACATTTGAGAGTATCGTCGTCTGCTAGACCGATCGATGGATACAGTAAATATTTCTGGGCCCGGAGGTCCCTCACTGTCGTCGGAGTGTATACGACTATATCCATATCTTGTAGTACCGACGACGTGAGGGCCTTCCGGGCCCAGAAACATTTATTGCATCCATCAATCGGTCAAGCAGTCCACCACACTTAATTATATGATTCTTTATTTCACTAACTAATAAGTGATTATGCTCTTTCCATGCAAGTGAAAATGAAACAACGTTACCAAGGCGGCACTGCCACTAGCCATGCATTGTTTAATATATATTTAGCAGAGTTTCAGTGGCGCCACAGTCACAAAGAACATGTTTTGGGACAGTATTTACAACTTTT
Organism: Cepaea nemoralis; assembly: GCA_014155875.1. Classification (NCBI taxonomy): domain Eukaryota; kingdom Metazoa; phylum Mollusca; class Gastropoda; order Stylommatophora; family Helicidae; genus Cepaea; species Cepaea nemoralis. The sequence goes on along the minus strand of JACEFZ010007333.1, from coordinate 68,126 downwards.
GTGCCACAATTTTGACATATAACTGTGAAATATTATTGGTATGTATTTCGATTTTCTCAGTTATATATTTTAAATAACGAAGACACAAACAATAGATTGCACGAATTAATGCCTGGCTTATTTCGCTGCATCTCGTCAGGTAAATACTGTAGAAATCACACAACTTACGTGAATTAATTAGATAAATCCTTCAAACTGAAATATACACATGTTCGCACAGTAATGTCGATTGTCTACCACGGTAATTTTAAACTAACACGTCTTTCTGCTTGCACAAGGACGGCTTACGAAGGTTGATTATTATAGCTTCAGCAAACTTTAACAATCGACTACTTTGTGTGTTGAACAACACACGGAAGGCACTGTCTCTTTCAACCACGTGACCGCTTTGTTCCGAAACCCTGCAATGTAACTGTCGCTCAGTTCTGCCTATGTGGATGGCCTCGCATCTGCATGTAAATTGGTAAATACAATTTGATTTGGCGTACAAAGCTACGGGTTCTTTTACTGCTGGGACTGGGATCGGTGTGTTTCTGCACCTGATGACTAGAGTTGCAGCTCAGAATGTTCGCTCGACTGCTGTGGTGAGCCGGTCCCGCAGACGTTGCATTACGTCATCTCCTCGGAAGGTTAGCTGGATTAATACTTTGAGTTTAGGGACTGTAGTTACTTCTGATTTCGGTTTGGGCTGTTGGCAGCGGCGCTTTATAAATCCTGTAGAGTACCCATTCAGGTTTAAGGCATTCTTCAGAGTTTTAAATTCCTCTGTCAGTGTGTCCTGGGTGCATATCTTCCTAGCATGGTCAAACAAGGTCGGTACTAAGCCCCGTTTGTACTGGACAGGTGCGAAGCTCTGAAAATTTAAGTATTGGCCAGTCCATGTTTCTTTGCGGTACACCGATAATTGAATTGTGCCGTCTGCTCTACGTCTCATTAGGATATCTAGAAAAGGCAACGCTTCGTTGTGTTCGTGTTCCATAGATAAAGAGATGTTTATATGTGTCTCGTTCATTGTGGCCTAGAACGACGTTGCTTGTAGCTCGTCTGTGGTGATAATTAGTATATCGTCCACATAACGACGGTAAAAGGACAAGTTATTGATTTCTGAGGATCTCTTTTCTTCTAAGTGTGCTATGAAGATGTCCGCTAGAATAGGTCCAAGTGGGCTCCCCATGGCCACTCCGTCAATTTGGCGATATGACTTGTTTAGAAAGTTGAATTGTATGTTGGCGGTACATAATTTTAATAGCCTCTCTAGAATAGCTGATGGTATGCCTAGTTTTAGTTGTTTGTCTCTAATGCGTTCGCTTATTATATTCATTAGATGAGACATCTAATGGAACGTTGGTGAATAAAGAGGCAATATCCATGCATGCCATGTGTTTGTTGTTTATGTCCATAGTATCCAATAATTCTACCAGTTCGAATGTATCCCTGAGTGTTCTTGGATCGAAGGACTGTTGTACTGGCTTTAAAATTTCAGCTAGCCATCTCGCCATTAGGTGTTGTGCCGAGTTAACCATGGAAAGGATATATATATATATATATATATATATATATATATATATATATTGTGACAGTGCTACACACAAAGGCTATGATCGTGAACGTATAGCACCAGACAAGTCAGTCTTCGCGTTGTTAGAAAAGGATTTTATTGATGAATCATTCTAGCTCAGCACATATGATGGAGACTCCCTTCTTGGTGTTGACATCTGTTCTCGCTGGCCCCCAAGTGACGTGTGTGTTTTCCTAGATACCCCTCTTCATTCGTGCACACACGTTCACTATGGTTTTCCCCCTAGTCAAGGAATGCGCAGCATTCCTTAACTCTTTACTCCTAACCTAGAATCCCTCACTGTTACAATACCTCCCCTTCTTCAAAGAGAATTTTTCCTTGAAAAAATCTCAACCCCAACTTTTAATTAGTTAACTTTACCTCTCTATACTACAATAACAACAATTCTATATATTTCCTAAGTCAATTCTCCTATCTCCTCATAGCCAATTGCTACCCAGAGATCATAATATCGAAACTCTCTACAAAACTCGTCATAAAGTTCTCTAGAAAACTTTCTACAAAACTCTCCATAAAATTCCCCACAATACAAAAGTCTCCATAAGCGAACCGCTTTTAACTTTAAAACGTCCATCTAAATTATGATTGACAAAACTGAAGATATTCTCCTTATCCTTTATTCCCCCCTGATTCACATTCTCACACTCTCAGTATTTTAGGATAGACAGGAAAAAATAGCTAGTTAGATTTGTGTAGGTGCGCACCTGAAATCAATAAAAGTAAGGAAAAAGTAAGAAAGTAAGAAGTAATCACCTTTCTCTTCCCATACATTCTCAAAACTTTATCAAAAAATAAAGTTTCAAAATTTATCTTCAGTTTCCGTCAATAATAATTGTTATTATCAAAAAAATATGTTAATCCAAAACTGCCAGCCTTTGTATTATTCAGACCAACAATTTCCTGTTTACCTTTCCTTCAACCACAAAAACTTCCTAACTGTTAAGTACAGTCTTCTTCTTCCAATATGCAGTTAAATGCCAAATTTCAACCTGGCATTCCCCCCATATTCTCCCATTAAACGCTGTTCAACCCAGCTCCTATTATAAACCGTGTATATACATTGCATACCCCACATGTAATACAACATACCCCTCCATATAGAGTCAGTTCACTAAACACTACTGAACTTCAAAGTAATAATCATTTTAAACACCCTCAAGGTAACTCAATCAACCCAAAACATCGTAAAAATAACCATCTAAGTTAACTTATTTTTCACATTTCATAAAACACAATTGAAGTCCCAACAATTGAACAAAGCATTTCAATCCCCTCATCATATATATCCCCCCACATTAATCAATGTACACATACATTATAAATTTCAAGACCAATTTCTGAGTACCCAATAATAATTTTCCGCTTTAGCAAAACTCCATCAAGTACCTAAACACAAAAATATCGTGTCCACTTCTTCTTCTATCTGCCATCTGCAGAACCTTGTATCACTCTATTCATCTATCACTTCTCCATTTCTTTAATAACCTCAAATTTTTTTCTATAATTGCAATATCTATATCAATGTCTCTATCCTCTCGAGGAGAGCTATCTTCTTTCATATCAGCTTCTTCATCAGTTTCTGACTTTTCATCCATCTCTTGTTCCCCATCTGTATATCCATTACTAGCAACCGCTAATCTCTTCCTTTCTACATCCAATCTAATTTTTCTGTCTTGCCGTCTCAACAGATTTTCAAAAAGTGGCATCTCTTCCTCACTCGAAGAATTCTCTCTAAGTTTCCTTTGCCTCTTAATTTCTTTTTCTTTCTGTCTATCCAACTTTCTTTTTACTGCTTGTCTTGTATTCATAAATGGAGGTTCAATATTTTCCCTAACTGACTCTTCACTCATATAATCGTCATACACATTATTTTCCTCTGTCATGACTGTTTTTGGTATCGTTTCTTCTTGTTCAGCTGTATTAGATGCTGTTGTTACTTGTTTTCCATTCTCTATAGGCCTTGGATAACCCGATTGTCTGACAATCTGTCCACCCGACAATATTTCTTCGGAACAATAATTATTATTATTATTATTCTCTACATCCCTTTCTTCATTATCCCGCCTTAAGTGTTCTACATGTGAACGTGCAACATGCCCTGAAATTTGATTCTTAATAGTATACGACACTGGACCTTTTTTTTCTAAAATATAGTATCCCGGGACCCAATGAGCATCAAACTTAGAGTTTTTTCTATGTTTTTTATAATATACCCTATCACCTACGTTAAACTCTTGTAAGTGTGCATTTTTATTTGCGTATTTCTTCTGTCTTTCTCTAGCCTTAATTATATTATTTCTTAAACGTACATGTGCTTTATGCATTTCTTGTAACCTTGTTTCTTGAAAATCTTCCCCCAAATATTTTCTCCTAGGTTTTAATAAATTATCAATTGGCAATATCGGTTCTCTTCCATGTACTAAGTAAAATGGTGAGAAACCTGTTCCTTCATTTTCGTGTGTACGTATCGCCGCTAATGCCATCCCCAAATAAAGATCCCAATCTATATCGTGTTCTTCTACATTTTTCGCTAGAATATTGTATAGTGTTCTATGTTGTCTCTCATTTTTAGCGTTAGAAGTTGGTCTGTAATATGAAGTTCTAATGTGTTTTATATTCCAATCTTTTACCAATTTCTCAAACTTTTTATTTACAAACTCTTTCCCATTGTCTGTAAGTATTATTTGTGGACACCCAAACCTTGGTATAAATTCTTGTAAAAGCATATTTATAACTGAATCCGCACTCTTGTCTGGAATTGGATATACTTCTGGCCAAAGACTATATGAATCAACTATATGTAGTAAGTATACATTTCCCGATAATGTTTTTGGATGAGGACCTGAAATATCCAAACTTACTTTCTGCATTGGAAATTGAGGAATATCGGTATCTTGTAAAGGACATTTAATTATCTTCATGTTCCTTAACCTACACTTTTCACATGCTTCAACATATTCATATACGCTTTTGAATAAATTCGGCCAATAATATTTACTGCTAATAGCCTTCACTAACTTATCTCGTCCAAAATGACCATTATTATCGTGGTACGCCTTTAAGACTTCTTGTTCTAAATGTTTCGGAATATATTTTCTTACTCCTTCACCTTTTTCACTGATATAATATAATTGATTGTCATCTTGTAACTCTACAAACTTTCTTTTAAAACTATTTTCCCCTATTTCTTTCAATTTCTTTTTTATCTGTACTACTTTCGGATCTAATTCTTGTTCTGTTTTCATATCAAACTGTTCTAAATGTGGGTCTTCTGTTCTAGCTTCCGACTCTTGTTCCGATGGTAAACTCTCAAATTCTTCCCTATTTATTATGGCAGAATCTAATATATTAACTTGCCAGTTTCGATCATCTACCTCTGGTTCAACTTCATCTTCCGTGTTTCCTGATGACTGTGGGTACGGGATCCTAGACAAAAGATCGGCGCACGTATTATGTTTTCCTGACACATATTCAACCTTAGCATTGTACCCTTGTAAATTCAATGCCCACGTTTGTATTTTCCTATTTTGTATTGGTGCTTCTAATATCGACTTTAATGGCATGTGGTCAGTTCTAATAATGAAATTGGCGTTATGTAAGTAATAATTTAGTTTTTGCAGCGCGTAGTGTATTGCATATGCTTCTTTCTCAATAATCGGCCATTTCTTTTGAGTCTTGCTGAGTTTATGCGACAAGAAATAGATTGGTCTTTCATTTTTAACCCCTGGTATTCCAGATTCTTCTCCTTCATATGGTTGAACCAAACATGCTCCTATTGCATTGTCTGAAGCATCTGTGTATAGTATTAGTTGTTTATTCAGGTCTGGATGTGTTAATAATGGTACCACCGTTAAGCTATCTTTTAAAAGTTCAAATGCTTTTTGACACTCATCATCCCACTTAAATCTAGCGTATTTTCCCGTTAAATTCGTAATAGGTATTGCTATCTTAGAAAAGGCTGGTACAAACCGCCGATAATACGCACAGGTTCCTATAAAAGCCCTTACTTCCTTAACGTTAGTGGGAGGAGGTAACTCTTTAATAACTTTTATTTTTTCCATGTCTGGTTTAATACCTTCCCTATTTATTATATAGCCTAAATATTTTGTTTCTGTCTTTAAAAACTGACACTTACTAAGCTTTAATTTAACGTCATGATCTTCTTAATCTGTCAAATACTAGTCTAACATGTTCCAAATGATCCTCTACATCTCCTTTTGTAAAAATCAATACGTCATCAATATATGCTAGGGCAAAACTTTGCATACCATCTAGTACTTCATTCATTAAGAACATATAGTGAGATGGTGCATTTTTGAGACCGAATGACATACGCAAAAATTCGTACGAACCCATATGAGTACAAAAGGCACTTTTATTTTGCGCGTCTACTGACATCGGAATACACCAAAATCCTGCCCTTGCGTCCAGCGTTGTGAAATATGTAGAACCATTAAGTAGCCCCAAAATATCATCAATTACTGGCAGTGGGTACGCTACATTCTTAGTAATTTTATTTAACGCCCTGTAGTCACAACAGAACCTGTTCGAACCATCAGACTTGGCCACAATTACCACCGGAGATGACCATTCTGATTTTGATCTTGTTATTATGCCTGCTTTCAACATATCTTCTATTGCCTTTTCTACTACTTCTCTATTTCTTAACGGAGTTCTGTATGGTTTTAAACTAATTGGTGGATGATCTCCCGTGTTTATTTCCATCGTAACTGTTCGTGTCTTACCCAATTCTAAATCATTTATCGCAAACACATCTTGATTTTGTTTTATAAATTGTTCTAACACTTCCTTATTTTCCGGCGAAGTTTTTAATTGTGCTAACAATTCTTTTTCTCTTGTTACTTTGTCTAGTGAATGTATTTGTGCTGTATTTCTTCTATATGGATGGATCAATTCATCCATTCTTGCGTTCCCTTTCCTTCTGTATCCGCGTCTATTATTACTTCTTTCATTAGAGGTTTCTGAATAACTTATTCCCACCATATTTACTCTATCTGTTGCCAATATGTCACTAACGCTGTCATGTTCTAGCTTAGCTATTACACATCCTCTGTATAATTTAATTTCTCTACCTGTGTTATTAATAACCATTACTGGAAATGTTAAACTTTTATCTAATTCTATTATTCCATCCGGAACTTCTAAACCTGGCTCATCAATTATTTCATTTTGCAATTCTGTGATTCTGACTATGTTTCCTGCTACATAATACGGATTTCTCTTCAAGTCTTGCTTGTATCAAATTAACTGACTGTGGTTTTAAATTCATGGTTGTTTTAACTCTAACTAATGTCGACACATGCATATCTTCTTCTAGATCTACGTAAACATCTTGGAATTTTAATTTATGCAAATCAAATAAAAGTCTCACCCCATTTTTCAATAAAAAATCTCGTCCCAATATCATATTTCTATTTAAATCTTTAACCACATGGAACATATGCCTAACATTTATCCCTCCTAATTTCAAATTTATCATCGTTTGTCCTAACACTTCTAATTTTTGTCCCGTTACCGAATGAAGATTCTCTTGAATTCTAATTATTTTACAATTTTTTAACATTCGATATAAAAATGCTTCTTTAATCACGCTAACTTGTGCTCCCGAATCAACTAATGTTCTAACTTTATATTTTCCTATCTGTACTATACATGAGCTAGGATCTACCATATTTAATGACAATTGCTTTACCTCAGCTTGTTTTTTATTTCTAAATGTTCTATTATACTCATCCTTTGGGTTTTTAATATATTGATGCCCTTTTTGGATCTTACTATCTTCCCTCTTACTGCCGATCCTATTCAATAAGCGGGATGCCAATTTCCCTGATTTCCTGACCTTCTAAAATTTCTCTGTATTTCTCCAGAATTCCAATTTGCTGGTCTGCCATTTGCCATTCTATTCTGTATACTCGTCTGAACACCTCTACCATTTTGCGTAATCGATGGGCCACTTCTGTTACCACAAAAGCGAAAAATGTGCCCACGTTGGTGACATCCCCAACAAACCACATTCGAGTTATTTGTGTTACCTTCCATGTTTCTTACAGTATTTCTCACTTGTCCTCTTCTGTCTTGATTATATACATTCTCGTTTCTTTGCACCATCTGTATTTCTCCTCGTCTTCCTCTCCATCCATGTCTATAATGTCCTATTTCCATAGGTTCTTCAATTCTATCTTCCGAACTACTACCTAACTCTCGTCCTACCCTTAGCCTAAACCTCCTCCTCAAGCTTTCCTCTTGTATAGCGATATCTACCGCTTGTGACAATCTTGCAGGATTCTCTCTTAATAATTTAAATTTCAATCCATCTGACTTAATTCCATCAACAAAAATCCCTACCAACATCCGTTCCACTTCCTCTGCTCGTACATTCTGTCCTAAGAATGACTCTTCAGCTAAGTTGATTAACCTGTCACTGTATAGCTGAACACTTTCTGTGCTGTTTTGTCTAGTCTGTCGCAATACTGAGAATGCGTGTTGTGGATCAGTAATTTCAGCATATTTTCTTGCGAGATCATCTTTGAATTCTTCCCAAGTTTCACCTCCTGCTGCTTCTAACTTTCTTCTAATATGGTCAGAAACTGGACTTGTACTTGTTCTGTATGCCAAGTTCTTTTTCTCTGCGTCTGTAGCATTTACTAAATATGCATGTTTTTCAATGGAAATAATCCATTTCTTAAACTGATTTGCTTGACCACTAAATCTTTCAACATCATTGCTTATATTCTGTTGTCTTAACACCGCATCCAACCTTGATATTGCCCCGCCAACTCCAGTGAGTACCTGTGAAAAATCTTGGGATTCCATCCTAAAATTTATAATTATCAAGCAATATACAAATATTTCAACAATATTGATTTCAAACCCAGCAACAATACACAATCTGTTAATTACTCTAATATTATCTAATTAACTTAACTAAATCCTCCAATCGAAGATCCTGACGAAGAAATATTCCTGTTTCAACCCTGAATTTTGATAAAAGAATTTAAATGACCTCCTGATTCAGAATTTCCTACACCACATAAAAAAAAGACTCTAATCAAGCTCGTTAAAATGATCAGAACAACGAAGAGCGTCTGGATTTCTTTCCTTACTAATTTACTTGAAGTCGAATTCAGATTATTTCCAATTATTTCCTGACGTTGATCACGCTCGATATCAGGCTCGCAACAAGACTTTGATTACCTGCTCGATTACTGTAGATTCCCTTCAGATAAGTTCACCTTCATGCAAGAAGCGACAATTGCTCACGACTTCAGCAAAAAAAACTTTACTTTCCAGCAGCAATCTGTGACTTTCATATATATCAAACGTAATCCAGTCAACAACAACTGGACTTAAAGCTGACGCTATCCAGTCTCTTATTTTCATGTGGAACCCTCGCCATGGTCAATTTAAATAGTTGAAACAAGTTTCATTTATGAAGTGACTGTATAAAGTATTGCAGACCTTGATTTCATAATTCTGGAATTCGTACCATAACCTTGAGTTCACCTTCAACAGTCCCACGGGTTAAAACTCATAATGATTTTTGATGCAGAACGGCATTACTTGATCTCAATATAGCATTTTGCGTTGATCAATTCTCCAGTTAATTTCATAATTACGTAAAAACATCAGTCTTTCAAAAAAATATAAGTATCAATCAAACCTTTTCTTTAGCGCTGACCTTGAAATTGGATCTCCTTCTTAATCAGGAATCTAGTGCAAACCCAGAACAGCTACCAACAGTCGGCTTTCATCTGTTGTTTTTCAAATTAATTACTTCTCCGGACATGCCCGACATAACTATGGCGGTATTCTCTCTCCGCGACCTCCCATGTTTCGTAGGTCAAAGGCACCAAATCAGCCTTGTGTGACAGTGCTACACACAAAGGCTATGATCGTGAACGTATAGCACCAGACAAGTCAGTCTTCGCGTTGTTAGAAAAGGATTTTATTGATGAATCATTCTAGCTCAGCACATATGATGGAGACTCTCTTCTTGGTGTTGACATCTGTTCTCGCTGGCCCCCAAGTGACGTGTGTGTTTTCCTAGATACCCTTCTTCATTCGTGCACACACGTTCACTATGGTTTTCCCCCTAGTCAAGGAATGCGCAGCATTCCTTAACTCTTTACTCCTAACCTAGAATCCCTCACTGTTACAATATATATATATATATATATATATATATATATATATATATATATATATATATATATATATATATATATATATATATATTAGTTTGCAGCCAACCTTCATTGCGGAAACGGCACCCGATTGATTGATTGATATTTTAGTTCGTAGTTTTTATTATATCCCTAATGAGGCCCTGTAAGGATTGCATTTTAAATTAAATAATTTGGGGGCCGTCGTTCGGAAGAGTGCTCCTACAACAATTGTAAGCCTATTCATTTCCACTTACGAGGGTAGGTCAGAAAGTTATGTACCACAATTATTATCTCTTTAACCGTTAATAACATACAAATGAAATGTAGTCACAATGATCATACACTTGTGCAGCAAACATTTCTATTCCTCAACATAATTCAAATCAACTCAAGACATTGAAGGGGTTTTTCTCCTTGCTTAACATGTATCCCAGATCTGTACCATATTATATTTTTCCGTTATTGTAGCTATTTCTTCACTGCATTAATCACTCAATCGTTGTCTTCAAACTTTGTCCCATGAGACTTTGTCCAACACCACAGATAACCCGATATACGGGTAGCATTCTTAAGGGATCAGAATAAGATAGAAACCAGATGGTGCCAGGTCTGGACTTTAAGCTGGATGGGGCACTACATTCCACCACATTTTGTCGATTGTCCCCCTAGTTTGCAAACTCGTGTGAGGACGAGCGTTGTCGTAAAGTAGAAGAAGCTGCTCTCGATTTTTGCGAGGCCTAACGGTCTAACCCTGCAGTAACGACGATTGAGTTCTGTGAGTGTTTTAATGTACACTTCCAAAATGACGATTCCACCTATTAGCAGCTCATCCACGAGAACAGAAATAATTAAAGCTTTCGAAGAATATGGAATCGATCAAGTCACCATGCTGCTGAACACATTATATGATACCGGAGATATACCTTCTGAATTATGTAATTCTGAACTTATTGCAATCCCAAAAAACTCAGGAGCCTTGAGGTGTGATCAACATAGAACAATTAGTATAATGAGTCACATCACGAAGATTTTGCTACGAATTATCATTCAAAGAGTGAGGAAGAAAATACAACCTGAAATAGGGGAAGAACAGTGTGGGTTTGTAGAAGGAAAGGGTACAGTAAATGCTGTATTTATGCTGCGATCAGTTATTGAACGTTCTATAGAAGTAAACAAAGATATAGTATACATCTTTGCTTTATTGACTACACAAAGGCTTTTGACAGAGTAAGATATGTCGCCGTGGTAGATATGCTTGCAGATCTACAAATTGATGGGAAAGACATTAGACTTATAAAAAACATATATTGGAAACAACAAGCTGCAATAAGGATTGATAATGAAGTAGGTCAATATCAGCCTATTAAGAGAGGTGTGAGACAGGGATGTGTAATGTCTCCAGATCTTTTTTCCCTATACTGTGAAAATATTTTAAGAAATATAGAGGATATAAATGGGATTAGCACTGGAGGATGAAGCATCAATAACATTAGATATGCAGATGATACAGTATTGATAGCAGACAATGAGCAGGATCTGCAACAATTAGTAGATTCGGTTGTTACACACAGTGAACAACTGGGGTTAGAATTAAATTGTAAAAAAGACACAGATTATGTTCGTCACTAGGAAGAACGAAATACCACAATGTAATATACAAGGAAATGAGAATATTCTTCAACAAGTGAATCGGTACAATTATCTCGGAACAGTGATAACATCTGATTGGAGGTGCCTTGAAGAGATTAGAATAAGAATCGCTATGGCGAAAATAGCCTTCAGCAAGATGAAAAACATACTGACCAATAAAAAGATGTCAATTGAAACGAGAAAAAGAGTAGTGAGGTGCTACACAGAGCCTGTTCTTTTGTATGGATGTGAAACTTGGACAATGAGCAGTTAATCTGAACAACATCTGATGGCTGCAGAAATGTGGTTTCTGAGGAGAATGCAAAGAATTCCATGGACACTCAGAAAAACCAATTACCAAGTACTACAGGAGACACATGAACATGAAAATCGTAAATTGATTAGAGAAATTAGACGTAGACGGTCAAAATTTTTTGGACATGTTATGAGCAAAAATGAATTGGAGAACTTCGTGACAACTGGCAAGATTGAAGGGAACAGACCAAGGGGAAGACTGAGAAGTAAATATCTGGATGGCTTGGCCACATGGAATGGTCGAGACAGGAACACTGAGCTTATCCACGACTCTGATGATCGAGTGAAATAACGAGTCATGACCGCCCACGCTTTCCGGCATGGTGATTGAGGGTGATGCCACTCCATTGACGGTCTCTTTGTCTCTAGCTCAAATTGATGAAACCAAGATTCGTCTCCTGTCACAATGTTTGACACCCCCCCCCCCCCCCCAAAAAAAAAAATAATAAAAAAAAAAAAATCTCCATGTGTCTCGAATCTACGTAAACAACCCCGAACAAATTGCTTTCCTTTGGACGTCATGGTTGACTTGTGAGAGCTCGAGGAACCCATCTTACACAAACCTTTGCAGTAATTTAAAGATTGCAGTCGCACTACCTTTGTTTATTGAAAGCAGCGTGGACAAGTGTTGACTTGTGATTCAGCTATATGTGTGAATCATGGTGTCAGCACGCTCCAACATGATCCGGCAGATGAATGTGGCTGGTTGTCCAGAGCGCGGCTTCTCAGCCAGCTCTACATCTCCTTTTGCAGAAACTAATACACTCTGCGCCCAGCAACTAACTGTGCTTCTAGTGTCATAAATAGCATACGAACTAATACTAATACACTCTGCGCCCAGCAAGTAACTGTGCTTCTAGTGTCATAAATAGCATACGAACTAATACTAATACACTCTGCGCCCAGCAACTAACTGTGCTTCTAGTGTCATAAATAGCATACAAACGTTTGTGAATGTTTTCAACAGTTTTTTTTCTTTCTCTGCGATCAAAAATTATATAGCAATCCCCTGCTTGTAATGTACGTCATTAAAATCTGTCATTTCAACGTTTGTTTTTTTTTTTAAATCGTGGTTAGAATTGGTTTACAGAGGTACAATTTGGCTGTACCATCAAGCGATTATAAATGTAAATTGATGGAAATGTAATTATGTGTGTAAAATGCTATAAAAATAAGACAGCACACAAACCAACCTTATACGACAACCAGAGCGGAACCAATAAAATCAGTTCGAATTAGGACTAACAGGCCACACAACTACGGATCTCAACTCTAACCAAAGCTGAGGAAGCAGGTTGAACGAGACCGAATTCTGAATTTTTGTTTTCAAAATGATTGATTGATTGATGTAATTCTCTTTTTTTCACAGTCGACTCGACTGCTATCAAGAGCAAGTGGCCTAATCTGAAGCCTGACACGTAGAAGAAAATATTACAGGCAGAATAACTCCAGAAGACACCCGACTATTCAAGATGAGCAGCGTGGAAGCCGCCAAGACTACCAAGAAGAAAACCTTCCTGCGAGCTTCAGCGAAACGTCAGAACCTGAAACAACTTCAAAGGAAGCTACCACTTCTACACCAGTTAAAGCAGACTAAACCGACGACAGAGATTACATCTACAACTGAAGCCAGCTATGGCGGAGAAGCCCACAACACTTACGAGAAGCAGCCAGGCAGCTCATCAAAGATCTCCACCGCGGTGGGAATCACAACAGAGGACATCACCGGCAAAATCCTGCTGAAACAAACAAGTGTGGGGGAGGCCAAACTGTCGGTGCTACCAACAGACACGATACTGAGTCTGTTGGGAAACAATCTGGGAAGAAACAGCATTGACCAGCCGCTCAAGACACCTGATGTAGTAGTGGTCTCCATCAACAATAACCCAAAGCCTACAGCACTTATGCAGAAGATTGCACAAGAAGAGAAAGCCCTCATCAAGCTCCACCACGGTATAGATTTGGAAGCCATGCGGCACCTCACAAGTAAACGATGGGTCATTAAATGAGCCAAGACCTATCTCACCAACGACCAGATCAGGGAGATGCTGACAAGGGAGAACAAGAAACTCAAGATCACCAGTGCTGAGAGGATCATCGGCAAGAATAACACCCTACCCGCCCCACCACAGTCGTCATCGTAACATCGGAGGACCGAGTGTCCTTCAAGTCATTAGATTGGAAAACAATTTCAAGTTCCAGAGCACTATATACAGAGAGTGCAGCAGTGCTCTAAGTGTCAGAAATGTTGGCACACCCGTGCCACCTGCAAGAGTGAGGTGGAGGTGTGTAGATACTGCACCGGACCCCATCCATACTGCCAGTGCCGACAAGGAATTCAAGAGGCCTAACCCTAACAGAAAGTGCGCCAACTACCTCGGCAACCAAGGCGCCAGGTACCTCGGCTGCCCCTGCCAATAAGACAGCAAGGAAGCCGGGAAGATTGCCATCAGATCCAACCGACCATATAAAGAGGCTAGGAGGCAGTACGAGGCGACCAATCGATTTACAAAAAGTGACAAAGCGCAACTGGAAGGCCAACTGAAGGACCTGAGATCACAGTTCAAAAGCATGGAGGTAGAATAGGACAAGACAAAAGAAACACAGACAACAGCCGTTCAGCGCATCCTGAACGAACTGAAACAAGTTCAGCAGAAGATTGAGCAAGATGTCGCTCGAATGGCTGAGGCAGACGAAACTCTATCATAAATTCAAGAAGAAAGAGAAAAGGCAGAAGAAACTCTTATACAGATACAAGAAGAAAGAGAACAAATAGAACTGTTCAAGTCACAGAAAGAAACAACCGAACCAGAAAATGCAGAGACCCAGACAGAAGAAGAAGTTACAGAAGAAGAAATAGAACTGGACGAAGAAGGCTACACTGACCAAGACCGAGTGTGTAGGGAGGTCGTGATCCGGTGTCACCCCACACGTCAATCTCCACCAAGATCGAACCATCCAACCGGCCACGACACAAGATAACAAAGAAGTCCTAGAAGACATCAAAACACAAGACATAGCTGAAAGAAGGATGACGACTGGTAAATGTTCTTGAAGGAAACAACACCATATGACGGGCGGGTACACAATCACGCCAGGCCTTGACAAGTGTGCGACTCCGTCCAGACATGTAAAACCACAAGGAGGAAACGAACACAATTGCAGCAAATAAACTCTTTCAGGGAAGCAGATATACGCATCTATAATTCTATTTTCGAAAGAAGAAGTCTTAGATACACTATAAAGGCCCCAATTAAAACTACACCGATATGGTCGAATGTTGAAAGGGGACATTCGTCTCAAAAGCAAGCAAGAATGTAATTCTTCTATCTTTATTATTAGCGAAGATAATAATTGTGCTGCATAATCTTCTGACATACCCTCGTATAATGCATTTGATTTGTGTGGATTGTAAATTTATAACATCGTCAAGGGAGTGTTTCTTGAAGATTTGCTAGATCTGTGATGTTCCAATATTGTTTTTTTTTTCTTTTTTCTGGCAGATTTAATTCCACAAAACACTATGTATGAACCTATTGTGGGTCTGTGAAGCAGCATTTCACAAGATGGATAATAGTCTATGCAATGTATCCTTATCAGTCGAGGCCAGGAAAAGAGTTCTTAAGAGTTAGCCAATCCTGATGTACAGATGTGAATCATCTCCTTCTGTGAGCGCCAAACAATACTTTATGTAATAAATAAATATAATTTCTGAAACGTCGCCTCCCATTACCAACGGTGAAGCGATTAGATGGATTACTCAGGCTGAAGTGTAAATTATCGGTACAGGATTGTCGAGTGAGATTTCTCGAGGAATGTCTAAAGACGGGAATATTTCCTCACCGGTATTTCAGATCTCTGAGGGCCGACAGAATATGTCCAACAAGAAAAAACCTGAGATGACTGACAAAAAACCAGATAGAAGAAACCCAGTCTAAGCTGACCAACCTCAAGCGCACACACAGTTCTGCCTACTACGTCACCAAAGAATTGAGCTTGTACTAGAAGTTCACTAAATTCTGCACAGAAACAGTGTACAAGGTGAAAATCGCAGAGAATGCTCGCCTCAACAAATCACTGAGCACCGAAAAGATAACAATGTCAGTACTAGACAACCCAGAGAAGTATGTGAGGAAATTATCACTTATCGTCTTACGTACTCAACAACATTGAAACGGAGGCCCTTGCATACGGATTAAAATTCTGCATAAAGCCCAAACTGATTCAGTGCCAAACAAAATATGGGTTTTGCCCAAACAGAAATTGATGGCAGAAAATGGGAAGTAGGGGTGTCTCATAAAATGATCTAAAAATTGTTAAAATGGTAGAAAATATATTGTATTATATATCAAATTAAAGGACATTGAACAAGGAACACGTTGGTATTGCTGCTGTTGCTATGGGTTAGAAATATAACAATAATATTAGCAGATGTTGTAAAAAAATAAATTGATGACAGAGGTGACAAGTACGTGAAATTTCCACTTACCAAGGCGCTACTGCTCCAAGGATGTTTATAATCCAATGAAACTTGCTGAATTATGATAACTACACCACTTTTCTACACAAATATCAATAGAACGGCCCCATAACACCAATAAATCAGAATAAAAATATCCTATTTTGAAGCGCATCATTGTCACATAAAATGGAAAATGTCGGAAAATCACGAGTCAAGTTTTGACCGTTTTCTGCCGATAAACACAAAATGTACGCAATTTTTTATTTAGTTATAATTATTATTCTTTTGAATTTAATTATTTAAATACTACATAAATACTTTGTGATAGACAAAGCAAACTTTAGGGGCACAAGTGTGGCCCATTAGCTAATTCGACATTATGACAAACTTTCACGGCTAAGGTAGCCGGTTAGTTTTTGTTTACATTCATGATTCATAAATAAATTTTAACCGAACAAACACATTTAACATGTGCTATCAGTTTAGAATCGTTCACAAATTCCTTTAAATAAGAATAACTACAATCTAACATTGTTTACAACTTTTATCTGACGTAAATAAGACCGAAAATCCAGGGCCCACGCAATTCCTAAAACCGCGAGTAACTACAATTTTTTTAACACAATTTTAAACACATCAACACGACTAATGCACCAAATGTCGATGACTCGTGGCCTGTGTGTAAATGAAAAACCTTCTTTCGGCATAAAACTTCGTTTCAGGGTATTAAAAATAAGCAAGGGATCGCAAACGAAAGAAATAAACGAACCGCACAAATCTTGGCAATATATTAACGAAGGGACAAAACAGTTGAGACTGTTTGGCAATCGGTTGGCGGTCGCCAGCGAATCAGTTAACCCGTGTTGAATGGCAAGCATAGTTTGAAATGTTGTTTGATAAAGTCTCCAAGTTATCACCTACTTCTGCTGAGTCGGTCGAGTGGCTGAAGGCCAAACTGGTAGATTTAGAACAGCAGTATAGCACAACAACCTCTAAACAGACATGTCCGCTGACCAACGAACACCTCACTGCTTTAAAGGCGTTAAAGGCTAACAACACCCTCGTAATATTGAAACCTGACAAAGGAATTGGTACACTACTGATGGACATATCAGACTACCAGAGACAAATGGAAGAAATATTATAAGATGAATCTAAATTCAGGGTACATCAAAAAGTCAACAAGTCGGAGGACCTGGATGCAAAAATGAGGAAAGAGATCCAGTCACTTGTGAATGCGGGACTCATCAGTGAGGCCACTGCAAAAACGCTCACACCGCGTGGCTCCCAAACTCCTCAGATGTACAGGTCTACCCAAGCTTCACAAGCCCGGCATTCCGCTAAGAC
Organism: Cepaea nemoralis; assembly: GCA_014155875.1. Taxonomy (NCBI): domain Eukaryota; kingdom Metazoa; phylum Mollusca; class Gastropoda; order Stylommatophora; family Helicidae; genus Cepaea; species Cepaea nemoralis. The sequence continues at coordinate 50,608 of JACEFZ010007333.1, read as the reverse complement.
CGATCCTGTCCATGGTTAACTCTACACAACACCGAATGGCGAGATGGCTAGCTAAAATTTTAAAGCCAGTACGACAGTCCTTCGATCCAAGAACACTCAGAGATACATTCGAACTGGTGGAATTATTGGACACTATGGACATACATAATAAACACATGGCATCTATGGATATTGCATCCTTATTCACCAACGTTTCATTAGATGAGACCGTGAATATAATAAGTGAACGCATTAGAGACAAACAACTAAAACTAGGCATACCATCAGCTATCCTAGAGAGGCTATTAAAATTATGTACTGCCAACATTCAACTTTCTAAAGAAAAAGTCATACTGCCAAATTGACGGAGTAGGCCATGGGGAGTCCGCTGGGACCTATTCTAGCAGACATCTTCATGGCACATTTAGAAACAAATAGATCTTAAGACATCAATAACTTGGCCTTCTACCGTCGTTACGTGAACGATATACTAATTATCACCACAGACGAGCAACAAGCAACGTCGTTCTAGGCCACAATGAACGAGACACATAAAAACATCTCTCTATCTATGGAACACGAACACAACGAAGCGTTGCCGTTTCTAGATATCATAATGAGACATAGAGCAGACGGCACAATTCAAAGATCGGTGTACCGTAAAGAAACATGGACTGGCCAATATTTAAATTTTCAGAGCTTCGCACCTGTCCAGTACAAACGGGGCTTAGTACGGACCCTGTTTAACCGTGTGACGAAGTCTCCAGCTTCCCCATAAGCTTTTGATTAAATTGGAGTAAATTCCATTTTAAAACCCTTATGTAATTATAGAAGAATTTAATTTCGTTTTATTGATTATTCCTATATATCTATGTATAGATAGTACCTGTCTATAGTTTAAATCAACTCCTATTTAATGTTATGAATGTAATATGAAGAAATACGTTACATTAGTATAAGGGGAGAGGCGTAATTTACAAAGTAGTGTATCCAGCCAAATCTATAAATTTGGCTACGGCTTTTTCACAATATGGTCGGAGAAATTACGACAACGAACTCCCTGGCACGACCACTTCCCGTCAGGAGAGTAATAACGAAACTTGGCCATTTGCAATCCAGACGTCGGCCGTCGGTGTAGAAACATATGCTAGTCACTAGGCTCTTAGAAAATACTTATAAAGTGTTAAGAGTTTTATCTTTGGCGCGTATTACGGCCATAAATATATTTAGATATATTAGAGATATTCCTATAGCAGTATTCGTACCCGACAAGCGTGGTCAGAAGATTAGAAGGGTAACGTATTGCTATTTGTATCATAATATTGTCGTGTGCGCCCGATATTTCTGTGTGTAGTTAAAGTAGTGGAAACCGCCGATAATAGGTTATTTTACCGACTAAACGTCGATCGCGTATATTATACTTCGTACGGGTAGTTTACTAAACACGCAGGGAAAAGGGTAAAACGTAACTGCGTAGGAAAATTACCTTTACATGAGATTTAGCGAGGTGTAGACGATTTGAGATAGTTGTAAACTTGATAAAGTCGGATAGAACGCATTTTCGATTAGTCCGTATAGCAGTAGACTAGGCCATACTAATCGAGCCGTTAGAGTAGGAAAATACATGAGGCATTTCATAGTGGTGATATTTCGAGGATGTGATAGTGATTGCGAATAATTAGAGATAATAATGAATATTTCGATGCCGCGAAAATAGGAAATCGTACGAAACACGTGTACGAATGTCAAATACTAGCGTGGGAGATCCTAGGCATTTCCATTAATTCTTATCGGTGATTTCTCACCAATTCGCAATACTGATCTTTCCTGCCACTCCATTAACTTTCAGTCTAGCACATTCTATTATGATAATTACCTAAATTGTGTTTATTTTAAAAATAAACGTTACATAGAATCATTATTAAACATATGCTAGGAATATAGCCTCAGAATGTGAACATAAATATCTATAATATGTAATCTGGTTAATAGATTGTATATGTATCTTCATATCTACCTGTAGATTACTTTGTAATTATTGTATTTGAATAATGTAAATATTATATGTATTATATGATTATATGTTTAATTATTAATGAATAATTATTATATTCACTCATACGAAAGCATAGAATGATTTTATTGAGCTGTTTCCTTAGGTCAGTGTTTTACTATTTATCCTAGGATAGGGAATAATAGGGGGCAGGGACAGATAGCTCATGCTATTTTGTTTCTGCAATTTGTATGAGATGTTATTGGCCATCAGGGACAATCCAGGGCCTGATGCTTACAGATGTCTCGACAGAAGAGTCACTTGCTCTCGCTGTATATATTTCACAGATTTGACACCTTCAGCGCCAAGCTTTAGATGCGCCAACCTGTGTGACTGACTCATTGTGAAGCATCACTACCACATCACTTTATCCATACCTAACATAGGGTTAACACTCACTGTGCAAGTCAGAGAACCAGAAGATAAGTGGCCAAACTTACCGTTGGCCACCACCACCATCTACATGCAAATAATACCAACCTTTGTCAGGCCATATTCAATGATTAAAATGCAACATTGTTAGTTTCTAAAATTTACAACCACTAGTTGTTACCTTACTTAGTAACCTTAGTCATAGTAGAGTGAGAAGTTACGAAAGTTTGTCTCTGTTATATATTTTACTCTGTCTTTCTCTGTGTCGGTGAGAGTGATTAGAGTTTGGGGACTCGAGCTTTATATTTCAGGTACGTAGCTAGACAACCTTGGCAGACTGTCTTTATCATACAAGTATAGTTGTACGCCATTCCTGTCTGCCTGAACACTGTCAGGAGATTAGACTTGTTCTGGGACCTTTACTCCATCTAGAATTACGAGCTATTCAGCCTTGTCTTCTCCAGTGACTTATTTTTCTATTCTTAGAAAGTCTATCCGCAGCAACTTTGATAGATTCCTTATCATCGTAGCTGACGCTACGCTACAAACTGTGCTACAAGATATGCACCAGGACACACTGACAGAGGAATTTGAAACTCTGAAGAATGCCCTAAACCTGAACGGGTGTCACGGAAAATAAACTTGTTAGTTGCGATCGATGACAAACAAGACCCGACATTAGTCTGCAAAAACAACCAACCCTTTGATGTTTTACAGACTGAGAAAAATACGTCGTTAAAACTGTCTACACACGATCGGCATTTCTAACTGAGAAACAAGATACGTCGCGTCAAAATGTCTACCCCTGGTCGGCGAATCTTTATGATGTGGGTTGTTCGAGAAACGAATAACAACGCCAAACGTCTGCCAAGGCGGTAGTAGCCTTTGAAGTGCTAGACGGAAAGTCAGTGTCGTGAAATGCCGCCTTAACATCCCAGAATATTTTTCTCGGTCTCCAAATTTGAGAGGCCAAATTGAGAAAGAATGAATTAATCACGCTACTCCAAGGCTATCTAGTCGTGAGGTAAGATTATTCACAAAAAGCCTCTAGCCATGACGTAAGCTTGCAGATGGCAAGTAAAATGGGATACTTGAGATGGACACAACTAGATAATTTAAATTAGTCTACACCTTGGAAAACTGCTGACCCAGACGGGCTATGACACCACACAGACACATTGGCACCTTCTCGTCCAGGTAGACCCTGGCTGAATCAACAATGAACTGGGCCATTGGTTGAATAAAGGCAATTAACGCCAGATGGAGATAATAGCCATAGGGCAGTAAACAAGCCAAGTCAACTCAGATCGGCAGACTCAGTAGAGTGTGAAAACAGACCTTGTAAAACCGGTCAGCTGTGAAGTGTCAAGACTGGCCACACAAAGTAAATGTTGGCTATTGAAACTGAAGCAGGAATACTAGAGGTGCAAGGTGTGAAATCACTGATAAGACTCAGGGGGCTAATAATGGTCAGACCCACAGGTGTGAAGGCTAGTGTGCATGCAGAAAGAATTTTTATGACTGGACAGACTTGGAGATAATTGCAATTAACGTCAGGGGGAGATAAGAAGAATTTATGAATGAAATTCCTGGGAGATAAGTGTCTACTGCTAGGCTAGGTATGTTGTGTTGTTTGTCCATCAAGAATGATGATGACCATTCAATTCATCCAGTGGGGTTGAAGGTGTGGAACCGTGGGTTCTAAGATGGCTGATAAGGCCTATTTTGGCTCGAAATGTTCTTTGACAATGTGGGCAAAGAATGCTTCAGGCTAGGTATAAAAACCCACGATAGACCTTTTCCCTTTAGATTAAGTCTGACTTCAGAACAGCTCTCACAAGGAGCACCTATGTTGTAGATCTCAAGAACGAGTGACGACTAGGAGTGTCAGGACTGACAGGATCGTCAGAATACCGGCAAGCTGTTTCTTTTTTGGTTTCCACTGGAGAGTTGCTGATCTCTCACTGATCCAGACAGGATTCAGAGTTACGTATTGTATATTAATCATTTCACCTTCATGATTACTGTAGTACAGAAACTCATACGCATCCATCATCGTCTGGAAAAACCTTACATGTGTAATATGAGTAGTAAATAAATGTTGTAGTCTTGTAACTCATAGTTCTCTCGTTATATTTTAATTCCAATTGTGCATACGTGTTGTTGTGTACATTGGTGGGGGTTCACTTAGACACCAAGGAAGGGAGCAGTCAGGGAGAAAAACCTGTACTGAGATAGTCGTCTATACTAATATATTTAGACTTAAACATCTATCTTAGCTAACCTTCTCTTTCCCATTCCTTGGCGAATATTCAGCACAGTTCATTTCATTTTGTAACGAGCCACTTGGAGCTGTTCGTTGGATATTCATGGGCTTAATTTGTAGTTCAGCCATATAGATTTTGTCCCTAGTCAGTTTCTGACTATTTGGGGTTGCTCGCCAGTGAATAATACTTTCATCTAGCCGGTGGGGCACCCCGATTTCTGACAGATTGGGCTTCTCGTCTGGAATTTGAATTCGGACTTCTCGTTTTCAATAGACTCCGGTACTAGACCCTAGACATACGATTTTAAAAGTTAACTCTTGTAATCTTCAGTCATCAAAATAGACTATCATCAGATGTTGCTAATTTTAGTTGAGGAAGTTACAGAGTATAGATATAACTTTTCAAAAGTGTATAACAGATAAGAACTTATGAGAAAACTACCTCATCTATCATTTATTGATAATTATTTTAATTATTATCATTTAGTGTATTATTCATCATTTAATGATAACTGAGCACTTTAATCATATTTACATTGATGTGTTTGATGATTTAACTGCTTGACTGATTTGCCATTTTATGCTTACTTATGCCATTTTCATTATGAAATGTATGTAGTGCATTTTAATATTTATTTAGGTAAATATTACTATTGATTACTGTGTAGTATATCTCTCACACTTATGTAACAGTACAGATGCAGGGATGATACAAAACAAGTCCTGGTGTGTTTCTTTCAGAAGGTTTATTGAATCATAATAGGCCGATAATAATACAGAGACCACGAGATATGATGTTGCCTTCTCTCGACTTTAGCTGTAACTAACCTCACCAAAACAACCTACGTCACGACTTGAGCATCCTTATTACTGTTCTTATAGGATGCTCAACCGTGCCCTAAGTTTGCACATCGAACCTAATGACAGAGATGGTACTCATTCTGTTATACCTCCCTTTCTTTAAAAAGACTTTTCTTCTTCAAAAGTCTTAACTCCTAACCCCCTTATCCTAAACATTCTTTCCCCCATCTACACTTAACCCCCAATATTATTTTTCTAAGCCGTCCCAAACTAACTTTATCTTAAGTAACTACTTTCTTCTACTAGTAATTCTCCACTTGTCTCTTCTCATTGTTCCACATAGCAAATCGCTATATACTTCTTCTTCGTTTCTGACTACACAAGGTTTCATTTAAAAACTCAGTTCATAAAGAAATCCACATATATCATTTACATATCCTATCACAAAAACCCCTTCTTATATAGGTATCTATTATACCTCATAAAATCTCAGTTTTATACAACACATCATAACATATATGTGTACCTTTTTGAAATACTTCTTCTTCTCTTCATAAGCGATCCGCTTAAACCTTTTCATCACGAGCATACATACCAATATCTGGTCTCAACTATAAAAACGCTGTACCCTTCTGATACTACCTCAAACTCTCTATCGTTATCACTAACCGTATTACCTCTACTTCTTCACTTTCAACCAACCTGAAATCACTTGCACACGATAGGAAGACAAAGAATCGGTGGCCACCGGAATTTAAAGAACCAGAACTCTTTCTCACAAAAACTACACTCATACTTACCCCCCTATGTTACCTGAGACGTTATGTAATAAAGTCTAAAACAATTATATATCTTCTACAGTTCACTTATACCACTTATTATGGCTATTTTACCGTTTGCTACAGCATCAACCATCAAAAGTATTATTCACTCCTATTAAAAAGGTCCATTATTTCTCAAGACCTCCTTCAACATTATACACTTCACCTCACATAACTAATCTTCCCCTATACCTCTCTCAGAGTTCCCTATTAATCTCGCCGAAAACTTCAGCAATCCACTAATGTCCATTTATTATGGGCATTTCACCTAAAACCTTTACTTGTCAATTTATGCCGTTATCAACAGCAACCAAATATCGCCACTGAACTCATGTCTGTGACCTTCTAACCCATCGTTATTCTTTTTCAGTCCTCAGTAGTTTATTAACTATTTTCTGAACGAAGGGTTTTATATAAAGCCCCATGTATTGCCTTTATTCTAGATAAAACCATAACTGTTTGTAAACTAAATTCTAACAATTTTTCAACATATTTGTAAACAAGGTAATTACTATTCAACATACAAGACAATTCAAGTTAAATTATGAGTCAACCAAAGTAAAACAACAGGATGTCATATCCCCCAGGTTTTTAAATCATTTTTCTTTCCCCTCATATCAAATAAAAGTAATTAACCAATTCAAAGAAAGACATTATGCAAAATAATATGACATACATCCTATCCATTGTTAGTCACTTTTACGGACTAACAGTAAATTATTTATCTATTAAGAAAACTCAACAAGTCCAATCTTAAAATCAAATATCAATCATTTTACAAAACTAAGTCAATTAAAAAATACTATAACATATCATATATGATGCATTGAAAGCTCAAATTCAATAAAAACAACTGTCTTCTCGCTAAAGAGAAGGTTTAAAAAAAAAATAATTCACATAGAATTAACTACTTAAAGTAACCAAGCAACATTGGCCTCCTATACGAACCAATGTAACACATATCTATTCACTACAAGCGCTACTCTTACAACCGTAATAAAAACGCTCAATGCTAGGTCAATTAACCTGCATTAATCCCAACAAAAAAAAATATATATATATATGTATGTATATATATATATATATATATATATATATATATATATATATATATATATATATATATATATATATATATATATATATATATATATATCTGTTACCTACAGACTATATTCTCATCCTAACGTAGAACAATATCTCAACGAAAGTCATTAATCAACATATGACTGTACTTTTTCTGGAAGTCAATCATTGATTATCTCCCCCCTTAATATTTCACTCTTTACAAAACTAATTCCTAACACATTACAATATTTGAAATATAAACCCAAACAACCGCTGTAAACTACAGGTCAAATCATTTTATCTATTACTAGTGTGACGGCTATCCCAATGTCATCTACCAGTCATCTATCTACTAAGAGAAATTGTGACTCGGCACACCAGTTGTTTCCCTTGGATTTGTACCAAGAATTACCACACTTCCTAAACATTACCGTCCACTACTATAGACTTCGCCAACAATAACTAATTCTACTTTTAAGTCTCTTTTCTACCCGACGCAACTAACATTTCATTCTCCTGCATCAAGTACTTTCTAACATCTCACCACAACAACTCTAAACTATCCTCAACTTTTCTCTTAACTTCGTTCACACACCGCGATGGTAGTCAAGCCAGTCACACTTATCGGAACACGTTCTCTAGTACTCTATTTATAATACTCTGACATTCATTTAGCTAATCTTGTTTACCTCACTATCTTTCACTCCTCCTCCTATTTATCGGGACTCTTTCAGAAACAGTAAACAACACCACATATTACTAACGACAGACCTCACTCCGATTGAGCAAACCATCTTCTCTCATTTTTCAGTATCAGGCATTCATGCTTCGACATGTCCCTGCCAACAATACTAAATCTGTTTTATGAAACATCATACAAAATGTTAACTCTCTTTCTGTCAGCCTGTCATAAAATTTTCATCGATTCCGTCTAAGATCACACATTCCAAACAAAAGACATCACACCTTTCTAATCACCTACTTTAACAATTTAGCACAAGCAAAACAGAGGCAACGACTATAACCAAAGAAGAACAAACAACAACAATTCAGCTAAACGAACATTTCTCGAAACAAGTAAAGAGTCTCAAGTGCCTAGAAAGTATAATATCATCAAATGGCAAACCAGAAAACGAGATTGAAAACAGGTGCAATAAGGCTAATCAACTCACTGGACAATTGGACAACATGTATCAATAACTACTATGCCTAAGCGTGTCGATCACTTCCACACACATTGACACCAGATATACTAACCGCCTTGTACATGCATGCGCTACTACTACTAATCATCTGACACGACGCACATATGTTTGTCTACATTTTTACACATACAAGAACAACGCATTACCAGACGAATTACTTCAACACTCAACAGGACTTTCACAATTCAACTGTTTTCTTATTTCTACTTTTCTCAATCATTCACTCCTTTTCAAAGGTCAGAACCTATACATTATCTCCCGCAAACTATATCTCTTCTACACATTAACCAGCACTATCAACGATCTCTCAGAACCAACCTCATTCCGACTGAGCCACTAACCTCGTAACCATCATTCTATACTTCTCCACACAACAACTTTCTCAGATTTAATCACCTCTTCTTTCTCCGCAAGCATCATGTAATTACGTCATCCCCTCACCAAGAACTCTTATTCTTCAAGCATCAGCTTCCACAGTCTTTTACTCTTAATACTCTTGCGCTCCACTGGCTATTTTACACATGATACTCAATTCCTCCTCAATCTATATCTCCTCATCAGACACTCTCGGTTCATCTGCCAATGCTACTATACCTACTTCTCAAACTACCAAGCGAAACTATCTCAGACATCACGTCATAGCCCTGCGTCGAACCATTTCTAGTACGAGCATTCATAAATAGTTTATCTCTCTCTCTCTCTCTCTCTCTCTGCTAATTCTGTGCTGAATCTACCCTACTTTAATCACACCAGTTATACATCACTCAACGTGATCAGCTCTCTCTATCTAGCCATTCCGGACAAGGGACATTTCAATTTCTACATTGTTTACTCTCCCCACACCAAAACCAAACACAAGATATTCTTTATAACGTATCCACGTAGAATATTCTATCAGTTGTCGTGACTCTCTATCCTCAACAACACTATTGCCTACCCTGTACCATGTGATGCTACACCAAAAAAATTCATCTGCCTATTTTAGACAGTCCATATGTATATGCTCAAACCGCAATTCCTCTCATAAGCTAAAACAATACCATCTGTCATTCCTCACCCTCGGAATTCTAACAGTTATAGAGTGCATCTAAGCCAAAAATTTTATTGTCTCCTAGTACTAATGTGCGTCTCTCTTCAATTATGTCATATTCACTATCCGTACTTGTTAATCCGTTGTTAAAGTACTCAGGTCTTAATTCTCTGAGTTTTCTTATGTTATTTTCTGTCGTCGAGTAAATTTCCGCTATCTGTCTATTACTATTCTTCTTCTTAAGTGCTTTCTTTCTGTTTCTTTTATTTGTTAAAAGTTAGTGAAGTAGAGAATTTTCTCTCAGAACCAACCTCATTCCGCTGAGCCACTAACCTCGTAACCATCATTCTATACTTCTCCACACAACAACTTTCTCAGATTTAATCACCTCTTCTTTCTCCGCAGGCATCATGTAATTACGTAATTACGGAGAAAGAAGAGGTGATTCATACTCCTTTCTCTATAATCTAAATCTATCCCAAGCCAAAATATATTTCTTGTTACCTGAAAGAACACCTCGTCTTGAGCTTTTGCTGAAATAATTTTCAATTATGCATGTTTCAATCTCTGTTCTTATTCCTTGTTGCTTTATTGCGGTACCTATCCCAGTTAACGCAGCTGTTCTTCTGCCATGCTGAAATATTTCACTATACACTTATACAAGCAAAAAAACAATCAATAGATATTAATAAGTGTACTATAGGCACATTTAAATTAGCTAAAGGACGTAATCCATAGTTTTTCTTCTTTAAAAAAATGGGTTCAGATTAGTGCAATAAATTTTAAATTTTCTATCTAACATAAAGGTCATTGGAATTACCGTATTCTGTTGAAATATTTTTTTCCACTGGTCCACTCGAACATCAACTCCCAAATATTCCTCTCGACGTCTATGTTCAACAATTGTAGGCTTAACAGACGAAGGAACGAGTATATCATGTTGAAAAGAAACGGCCTCCGGATTCCTCTCTTCTCAAATTGTCGACAGCTCTCAATTTTATGGCTTCTTCAGTGGAAGTAATGCTTCTATTTTCGCCCCTGGATGGGTACACCAGCCTTGAGCTTTCTTTTCACCCTAAACAGGGCCCTTCAAAGCGACGACTTGAAAACGGCTCTCGTGAACAACAGAGCCCAGAAATGATTCGACAGCGGCTCTCATATGCAACAGAGCCCAGAGAGGATCTGGCAGCGTCTAAAAGACATGGCCCAATCGATAGATTAATGAACTATTTAACTGCCGCCCTGGTTGGCCCTTGATAAAAATCATTTTCTCTAAAACAATTTAGTTGCAACAGGACTCAAAAAATTTGTTGACGTTATTCAATTACCAGTTTCTTCACAGATCTTAGATAAGATTTGATAAAACGGGCTGTCCAAATTCATCGCCATTCTGAAAAAATTTACTGATTCGAGATGATTTAGTCTTAAACTTTTGACTGAACCAAGGTAATAGCTGGACTTGATTGACCTCTAACAATTTGACTCACTTGAGGCAACGGCTAAACTTGATTGACCTCTAAAAATTTGACTCACTTGAGGCAACGGCTAAACTTGATTGACCTCTAAAAATTTGACTCACTTGAGGCAACGGCTAAACTTGATTGTGGTTCAGCGCTGTCGTGGCTTCTGAGTTCGCCCCAGGCGAGCAAGGTTAAATATAAGGAAGATAACGGCTCCTTCGAAACAAAATCTCCAGACATATTGACGTTCAAAAAGAAACAACAGCAGCCAGGTTCTCAAGGGTGTAGCATGACAATGGCAGTTCTGTCTCAGCAAATTGTACTTTGTGTGGCGGTTGTTTTCACATTTTTAACGAACGTCAGCCAACTCCATCGTAAAAAACTTGCCGATTCCTTGTTGAGTTCTTAACAACACGACTTCAAGTTTCCAGACATCATCTATCGTTCTGCCTTGTCATGATGACTTGTGTCCGCGACAACTCGGATCCTGGCACCAGGCATCAAAAATCCCTCCTGTAACAGTACAGATGCAGGGATGATACAAAACAAGTCCTGGTGTGTTTCTTTCAGAAGGTTTATTGAATCATAATAGGCCGATAATAATACAGAGACCACGAGATATGATGTTGCCTTCTCTCGACTTTAGCTGTAACTAACCCACCAAAACAACCTACGTCACGACTTGAGCATCCTTATTACTGTTCTTATAGGATGCTCAACCGTGCCCTAAGTTTGCACATCGAACCTAATGACAGAGATGGTACTCACTCTGTTATACTTACTTCACTGCGGTCGCCAGAAACTACTTGAATATTACTTTCAGTTGTCTTTCACTGCTGAGGCTAAACTCTACACATTGGTTTAGGTTCTGCTGTCATTGGTTCACTCTTGTCTTTCTAGCTTAGCTCTGATTTTGATAGATACATAAGAGCTTACCTGAATATAGCCATTAGCAAATATGGACTCACCTCCCCAGGATCTAGATTATCTGAAGGCGCGAACAGATTACTTAGAGTCCACGAGAAGGTTAGGCATAATAGAGGGCTTAACAGGAGAACAATTAGAAATATACATCAGAGATGAGATGAAAGAGTGGGACATGGCGGAGGAACAGATGAATAAAACAATTGATGAGTTATTTGAAGCAAAAGAGCGTAACAAAACTGAAGAAGCAGAGATTAATATAAAGCATATGGAAGTAGTCAATGCAGAGAAGCTAACCTTTCTAGCGGAACATAAGGTAGGAGATATGGATGCTCACCCAACCAGGAAGGAAGGGACATCTTTGCCAACCACCGCGGAATCAGAGTTAGTGGACCGGGAACTACAGGTTCTCATTCGACCCAGTCCTAAACGGAAAAGAGTTAAGAAAAAACATGCCAAGGGCTCTTCAAACAGTCACAAACGTGATAACTGTTTGCACCACGGCAATAGTCGTTTAACTGCAGTACAGGACCTTCAGAGAAACCACTTACTTCTACGAGAAATGAATCTCGAGAGAAAGAGGAACTGAAGACAACCTTTAATGAGGTCGCAGGCAGAGACCTAGCCGATTCTCACATTCCCTTCTGTTCACAGAATCACGAAGTGGAATTACATCTAACTGAAATAGGGAGGAAGGAAGAAACGGAATCCCAGGTGAATTTCATTACTGCAACGCGGGAAGAATCACTAATTATCAGTTCAGATAATTTGCCTACTAACAGTTACCCAGAGGACAACTGTTCGTACCACAGGATATGTGGTTTAACTGGTCCGCCAGTACAAGACTCCCAGGAATCTCATTTTACTTCAACGAGAGATGAAACTCAAGAGGAAGATGACCTGATGACATCTTTTAAGGAGGTCGGAGATCGAAAGGTAACCGACCTTATTATTCCCTTCAGCTCAGGCGAGGAAGAAGTGGGATTAAATTTGACTGACAGAGGGATGAAGGATGATCCGGAACCCCTTGTGATCTTTGAGGCTGCAGCTCAGGACAAGACACTAGATCTCAGTTCAAATCATTTACCTATTGTGATGGATTGCTTAGACAGCCCACCGCAGGATTTACCTCAACTGGACTTAGCCCATGAAAGCACGACCAGAGAGGAACATCCAGACCAGGAAACATTTCCAGTTGTTATCTCACAGTATACCAGTTCGGAGACTCAGGAAACACAGGGAATTGTCATGAGCCAGAATATGGACTCTGATATTGTGCAGACAACATTTTCTGTAGTTGCTAAAGAAGAAAATTCTTTGCACAAGATGGAGGAAGAAACGCCTATCATCTCATTAGCTGAAGTTATCAGGGAATTCCAGCAACAGGGACCTGAAGTAACAGAAGTCAAGAGTGGGTTGGAATTAACACTCTTAGGACTAAATCTACCCTTCAGTCCGGTCGATTTGATAGGAGTAGATCAGCTATTTGTGGATACTTTATTCAAAAGTAACTCCACTTTATCGCCCTGGAGTAACTATGTTATTTCTCAAGGCATGACAACTTGGCACACTAAATTTCCAATTTCTAGCACGGTTTTTACAAGAAACTCTAATGTAGAGGAACTCAGCCCATTAACTGATTATCAGGGGAAGAAACCGCGACACCGAGTAGGGAAGATTGTTATGCCCGACTTTGAAGGAGGAAAGCGCCAGTTGAATTTATATCATGGGACCATGAAGTGTAACATTCATCATCATCATCATCATCATCAACTTCCACTTCTGCCGTCAAGCGTCGTGGGGAGGAATAATTTGCGTTCCAGCGCCCGGTGGACGGCACTGGATAGTGTCATTCCGTGTGGTTGTACAATGTCTCTGATGTCGTCAATCCATTTTCTTCTTGGACGTCCTCGTGGTCTCGTCGCAGATGATCTTTGATGTAAGGCCAGTGATGGTAGTTGCTGATGTTGCATTCTAACAACATGGCCAAACCACTTGATCTTCTGTCTTTCAATAAATGTGGCACAAGGTGTTGATCCCACAGTCTGTCTGATAGTAACATTTCTTACTCGGTCTCGGATTGTTAAGTTGGCAGCTCTCCTCAGGCATCTCATTTCGCAGGTGTTGATTTTGCGAAGGTGTAATTTGGATAAAGTCCAGGTTTGAGATTGGTAGCATAGGGTTGGTGTGAATATGCTGTTTATTATCTGTCGTTTTGCAGACATGGGTATGTTTGGATGTTTCAGTAAGGGTGATAGTTGATATGTAAGTGCACTAGCTTTTTGACATCTGATTTCAATTTCTCTGTCCAATCTGCCATCTTCTGTGATCATACTTCCAAGGTATTTGAACTCTTTAACTTGTTTCAGAGGTGTGTTATTTATCTGTATACTTAGTGGGCCTGGCGATCTGCTAACTTGCATTACTTCGGTTTTGGCTGTGTTTATACTCATATTGTATCTGCTGCAGGTTGAACTCAGATTAGTAATATGATTTTGTAAAGGACGGAGGAAAATCACGGAGACAAGCTTTGCTGTGGCCAGCTTATGCAAGACCTCACTACGGGTACATCCTCGGCTGAAAGGATTAAATCACGTGAGGGAGTGGACTAAGACCGTTGCCCAGAGACGAAGAAGAATCCCGTTGATTGTGATCTTTCCCAGAGGGGTAAAATTACAACCTCCTGACAATTACCGGATTTTACCAAGCTATTGCATGGAATCCCGGCCGAAAACCAGGTACAAGGACCTATCCAGAGTATCCTGGGAGTATGGAAATGGAACGTCTTTATGCAGATGCAGGACAACCCACTGCCACAAGGAATATTGGAAACCTTTAGGAAGATACAGAACGGAGAGTGCTTAGGCATTATACTGGGATGTATGGCGTGCGTTGACAAAAGATTTCTGGCAGAAACTTTTTTTTTAAGGGAGAAGCTCTGTCGTGAAATGCCGCCTTAACATCCCAGAATATTTTTCTCGGTCTCCAAATTTGAGAGGCCAAATTGAGAAAGAATGAATTAATCACGCTACTCCAAGGCTATCTAGTCGTGAGGTAAGATTATTCACAAAAAGCCTCTAGCCATGACGTAAGCTTGCAGATGGCAAGTAAAATGGGATACTTGAGATGGACACAACTAGATAATTTAAATTAGTCTACACCTTGGAAAACTGCTGACCCAGACGGGCTATGACACCACACAGACACATTGGCACCTTCTCGTCCAGGTAGACCCTGGCTGAATCAACAATGAACTGGGCCATTGGTTGAATAAAGGCAATTAACGCCAGATGTCGATAATAGCCATAGGGCAGTACACAAGCCAAGTCAACTCAGATCGGCAGACTCAGTAGAGTGTGAAAACAGACCTTGTAAAACCGGTCAGCTGTGAAGTGTCAAGACTGGCCACACAAAGTAAATGTTGGCTATTGAAACTGAAGCAGGAATACTAGAGGTGCAAGGTGTGAAATCACTGATAAGACTCAGGGGGCTAATAATGGTCAGACCCACAGGTGTGACGGTATAACGGTGTGAAGTATAGAGGACTAACAAGTCTTGGGCGAATACAAAATATCTTTATTTCACATAGATGACAGCTTGATCAACCTTCTTACAACATGTCGACTTCTCTCGTTCAGCCCCAGATGTCAACTGCCTCCTAACAACAAACTACGTCACGACTTGAGCATCTTTCTTCCCATTCCATCCTGATGCTCAAGCGTGCTGTAGTTTTGCCCACCCAATATACACATACTGCTACACCTTCCTATGTTTTCGAAAGACTTTTTCCCTTAAAAAGTCTTTACTCCCAATCCCCCTACTCTATTCCCCCTCTTTCCTTACCTCCCATAACTCCCTAATCTTCCCCAAACCAACTTTATTTTAAATAAACAATCTATTCGTAACTCTTTCCCCTGCCATATATCAACCCACTTCTTCGTTTCTGGCCCTTCAAAAAAAACATAACATATTTACATATCCTTAATAACATTTAAATCTCAACTTTATACAATACATCATAACACGTCTTCTTAAATACTTCTTCTTCTCTTCATAAGCAATCCGCTTAAAATTTCAAACGCTGTACTCTTCTGATACCAACTCCCTATTGTCATCACCAACCCCACTAATTCTCCACTTTTAATCATCCTGAAATCACTCTCACACGATAGAAAGACAAAGAATCGGTGCGCACCGGAGATTCAAAGAAGTAGAACTCTTTCAAAAAAAACCACAGTCACCCAAACCACACTCCTTTACAAAACCACACTCACCTAAATCACACACCTTTACCCCACTATGTCATTTGAGACTTTATGTAATAATGTCTAAAACAATTATATCTTCTACCGTACCACTTATTATGGTAACAGTTTACGCTGCTATCTACAGCATCAATTACCAACCATCAAAAATTATTATTCACTCCCCAAATGTCTATATATTACAAACACTACTAACTTTAGTACCTTACCTCAACCTCGCATTGTAATGTCAACCACAAAAACATCCCGAGGACACAATTAAAAAGGTCCATTATTCCTCAAGACCTCTTCCAACATTATACACATCACCTCACTCAGAATTCTCTCTTAATCTCGCCGAAAATTTCAGCGACTCCCTTACTATCCATTTATTATGGGCATATCTATTAAAACCTCCACTTATGCCGTTATCAACAGCAACAATATACTACCCCTAACTCCTGTCTGTGACTGCTTGCAATCAACTTTATCTCAGTCTATATATCACGGACCCTCAAAAACCCCATGTCATTATGTCTCCACTATGTTCATTTCTCACACTTACAACCCTTTACTATTGTACTGCTATCCACAGTGTCTACTCAAACATGGATTCAATTCATGTTTACTATTTGTCTGGGGTAACACGTTACCCACTTCTTCTTCTATAAGCCAGCAATCTCGTGTTTCTTATGAAAGTACACCATGGCTCTTCTGACCCCATAGAAACTATGTTCAAAACTTTCCCCTCATTTACCCCACTGCTATATTCATTAATCTTTTCTTCCTCCATATGGCTTCCAATCCATGTATTTCCAATCAATGCTGACTTTAGTGTAACTCTAAACTTTCCCATAACCATCCCCGGTATATGTTTCCACTACTTCATAACCATATCAACCTCATTATGCTGATTATCACAGCAATATAATATACCCATGAACACATTATTCACAAAGATGATGTGTCTCTCTACTAGTCCACAGTAGTTTATTACTATTTTCTGAACGAAGGGTCCTAATTAAAGCCCCATGTATTGTCTTTATTCTAGACAAAACCATGTAAATTAAACATAACTTAATTAACTACTATTTAACATACAAAACAGCGAAATAAAATCACAACAGGATATCATACCCCCCCCCCCCCCCCAAGTTTTTATAACATCATTTATGTTTCCCCTCATATCAATTAAAGGTATTAACTCATTCAAAGAAAAACATATATTAAAATAATACAACATACATCCTAATCTATTGTTACCTAATACTATTGGTCTCTTTTACGGACCAATAGTTTGTACGCAAAAGTCTAAGAACACAATAATCCTATTCTACAATCAAATAATAACAATCATTTTACAGGACCAAACCAAGCAAAAAAAAACATATTATATATGAGGCATTAAAACTCAGATTCAATAAAACAACTGTCTTCTCACTAAAGAGAAGGTTTTCAAAAAAATAATTCACATAGAACTAACTACTTAAAGTGACCCAGCAACATTGGCCTCCTATACGAACCAATGTAACACCTATCTATTTACCCAAGTCATGCTTATTTTGTTATAAAACAAAACAACTCAATGCCAAGCATTAACCCCAGAATACATCTATACATATCTGTTACCTACAGACCAATTCTTAACTTATCATTACTTTCCAACATCTCACCACGACTACTCTAAGCTATCCTCAAGTCTCTCCTAGCACTCTTGCATCGTGACGATAATCAAACTAGTCACACTTATCGGAACACGTTCTCCAACATTCATTTAACTAACCTTGTTTACCTCCGTATCTTTCACTCTTCTTCTTATTTATCGGGATTCTTTCAGAACAGCAACCCACGCCACTTATAATTGACAGCAGACCTCACTTTTCTCGTTTCTCAGTATTAGGCATTCCTGCTTCGACATGTCTCTGTCAACAATACTAAACATGTTTTATGAAACGTCATTCAGAATGTTAACTCTCTTTCCGTCAACCTGTCATACAACTTCCATAATTTCCTTCCAACGTCAGATATTCTAACGAAAAGACATCACCATTCTCTAATCATGTTCTTTTTATCTCTACTTTTTCGCATCCTCTATGTTCCACGTTTTATCAACGTCACTTATCAACCACTCTTCGCATATTCACACGGACAGTGATACACAACCTCGCTCTCATCTCACGACTACTCTCGCATCTCGACAACCTAACGTGTCTATACTATTACTTCAAAAAAAAACAATTTAGACGCCAATTCAACATTCCAGCAATCACTCACCACAATCTAAGCGTATCGACCTCCTCTACACACATTGACACAAGATATATCAGCGCCACTATTACATTTTATCTATGTACTTCACTTAGGCGACGTCTTCAAACCTCACTCCTTCTTCACTCACCGCGACGAATACCTGTTTGTCTAGAATTATACTCACGTACTAACTAAACGCCTCGTACATGCATGCTGTACTTATCACTTGCCATCAGCCTATCCATTCTCGACGCACATATGTTTGTCTTATTTCTACTTTTTTCAATCATTCACTCGTTTTCAAAGATCAGAATCTATATATTATCTCTCGCAACTTATATCTCTTTTACAGCACTATCAACTATCTCTCAAAACAAACCTCATTCCGCTGAGCCACTAACCTCGTAACTATCATTCTATACTTCTCCACACAACAACTTTCTCAGACTTAATCAGCTCTTCTTTCTCCACAAGCACGACGTAACTCGTATTCTTCAAGCATCAACTTCTACAGTCTTTTACTCTTAATATTCTCGCGTTCAACTGGCTATTTTACACACAGGATACTCAATTCCTCCTCAATCTATATCTCCTCACCAGACACTCTCGGTTCACCTGTCAACAATACTATACTTTCTTCTCAAACCAACAAGCAAAACTATCTCAGACATCACGTCATAGCTCTGAGTCGAACCATTTCTAGTACGAACATTCATACTTAGTTTATCTCTCACCCTCTACTAATTCTGTGCTGAATCTACTCTACTTTAATCACACCAGTTATACATCACTCGACGTGATTAACTCTCTGTATCTTTCCATTCCGGACAAAGGAGTATTTTTACCTTGTTTACTCTCCCTACATCGTAACTAAACACAAGATATCCTGTATTACGTACCCACGTAGAATATCATTTGCCGTAACTCTCTATCCTCAACAACACTATCGCCTACCCTGTACCATGTGATGCTACACCAAAAAATTCATCTGCCTATTTTAGACAACCCATATATCTATATGCTCAAACCGCAATTCTTCTCATAAGCCAAAACTATTCCATTTTCCTTCCTCACCCAAGGAATTTTAACAGTTATAGAGTGTGTCCAAGTTAAATATTTCATTGTCTCTCAATACATTAGTACGTCTTTCTCTAATTATGTCATCTTCACTATCTGTTGTTAACCTGTTAAAGTACTCAGGTCTTAATTCTCTGAGTTTTCTTATGTTATCTTCTGTCGTCGAGGAGTAAATTTCCGCTATCTGTCTATTACTATTCTTCTTCTTAAATGCTTTCTTCTTATTTCCTTTATTTGCGTCGGTCTGCTCACTGTTTCCTGTATACCTTACGTAACGTTTACATTTCCCCATCTCGTCTTCAGATGACACACTGATAATAGTTCCCTCATCAGATTCATAGTAGTAGTTCACTGCAGCCACGTCGATCCTATTCCCATAGTCGCCTTTAGAACGTCTGACTTTCTTTCTCTTTCTTGGTATTCGTCTCTTAGCCTTCCCTACTTTCCTGTCATATAAACTGGTATCTAGTTCTAAAGAGTCACCAACCAAAACTCTGTCCGTTTGTCCACCAGGAACTACACCGTATGAGGGAACATCACTCTTCAAGTCAGGATCTGCTCGTAGTGCAATTCTCTCATTCTCCGAATCATCAGTATTCACAATTGTCTCAGCATCACGGTATTTACTATAATATGCGGCGGTAGAAATATCTTCTCCGTAACCTGAGCTCTCACACCTAATATTTCTACACCATTTGGGGATTAATTTCATGTCTATACCTGAGGAACTTGACATGGCAGTACCTCTATTAACTATCATACTACTATTTCTTTCTTCAATACTTTTCCTCTTTGGTTTCCTTTCGTCTTTGGTTCTCGTCTGTCTATCTTTCTTAACTTCAACTGTGTCTTCTTTTTCTAATTTCACCTGAGGTGGTTCCGCAATTTCCACCGTCTTAATAGTTTGCGTTCCCTTTTCTATTTTCTTAATTGACTGTACCTGGGTTGTCTTCTCTACAGTATCCATATGTGTCTGCGTACTATCATTTATCGTATTACTTGTCTGCGTCTGTGTCTCTCGGTCTATTCTCTTTATTAACACCGTCGTTTTCTTTTCCTGTCTAACAGTCATATTGGCAATCACCTTAGGAATAGTTGAATTTTCACTTACGTTTTCCACTTTGTTCTTTGACCCTGACTTCAAATACTGTCTCCGTCTTTGTTCAAACCAGTCGTCACGTTTTTTCCTAGCAGTCTTGCCATAGGATGGCCATTTCCATAATTTCTTGGAAAAGTCTCTCTCAGGATCATTCTTGTATCTATAACAGCCATACCAGTCCGACTTTTCACCATTACGTCTGTTCTCACCGTCTTTTACCCTATAACCATTAGGCCTTGGTTCGTCATAACTATATTGTCTTCTGTCTTTATCAAGCAGTGGCTGTCTCCTGTTATTCTTTCCTACTCTATTATATTCTACCTTAAATCTATAAGGGTCCTGTCTAGTCGTTCTGTTCTTCAACGTTTCTACAAAATTCTCTACTTCACTAACTGCCTCTTTTAATTCCCCCAACCATGTACTAATACGTTGTAATTCTACATATAAGTAATTCATATTAACTTCTTTGTAATTTCTATCAGGCTTGAAACAATATTTCTACTTCTTCTTCTGCATATTCCTTGGTACCTGAAAAAAAAACTCGAAGTCTTGAGCTCAGCCGAAATAATTCTCAATTATGCCTGTTTCTCTACTGTGCTGTGATGGGTCTGCTATGCTGAAATATTTACACTTATTCAAGCAAAAAAACAATCAATACTTATTAATATACAGTCTTAAATTAACCAAAGGACGTTATCTTCCTCCTGAAACTCAATAATTTTCTATCTAATAGAAAAAATTATTTATATTACCCCTTTTCTTGTTGAACTAAATTTTCCAATCGAAAATGAAGTCCTTGACGTCTATGCCCTTGTATGCCGAGACTGAGAAGCACGGTATCTGGTACTCGAGTACTTGAACCAGGATCGACAAAGCGGCGTCAGTACTCCATAAGGATCAAAAATGCTCGACTGGGCTCGATAGGCTCGACAAGACTCCACAGGAACAACAACGACGTCGATAAGACAGTGAAGAACGATTGAACGTATCAGCCACCCAGGGACGGGCTCTTGAAACAAGGCAAGGAACGATTGAATGTATCAGCCACCCAGGGACGGGCTCTTGAAACACGGCAAGGAACGATTGTGATCAGAGGACAGCACTGGCCAGCCCTCTGAAATCAGCAATGAACGATAGTCAGCTTCTCAAAACAACCGACAGTGTAGAGCAGCGGCTGACTGATTTGACAAAGCGGCTCTCTCACACAACGGAGTCCGGAGATGACTTGACAACGGCTCGATTGTAATGACCTGGCCAGCAAAATTTGACGAAGCGGACTGTGTAACAATGATTTGGCTAGCAGAACTTGACAAGCAGCTGTATAACAATGACCAAGGCCAGCAAAATTTGACGAAGCGGACTGTGTAACAATGACTTGGCTCGTTACTGGGCCATGGCGATCAAAACCATCACTGGACGACGGCGATCAAAAAAAACAGTACTTCAGCCGAACTTGACAAGGAGCTTCGGTCTAAATCAGCACACCCAGAGTAGCGGCGTCAACATTCTGGAAACGAGCAAAGATAAAATTTGGCAACGTTCGTTGATCGTCCAGTATAGCGTGGAGCAATTATTGTGGCGCTCATCATACAAAAAGAAGCTGACCATCCATGACGTTGATCCAACAAGATGACCTTCAGCTTTGCCTTTTTTTTTTTTCTTTTCTTCTTCTGGGAAATCACAACAACTACCTCTGGCCAGGCTTTTAGTCGCTGTGTCTCCCCTAAAATATATTACGTCGTTCCATCGTCGTCAAAGGGCTTCCTAAATTCAGTTGCTTGAAGTAAATAATAGGTCTATTTACCGCGACAGTCCAAGCACGGATCCTGGCATCGGCGCCATTTCATCCTCTATAACGGTGTGAAGTATAGAGGACTAACAAGTCTTGGGCGAATACAAAATATCTTTATTTCACATAGATGACAGCTTGATCAACCTTCTTACAACATGTCGACTTCTCTCGTTCAGCCCCAGATGTCAACTGCCTCCTAACAACAAACTACGTCACGACTTGAGCATCTTTCTTCCCATTCCATCCTGATGCTCAAGCGTGCTGTAGTTTTGCCCACCCAATATACACATACTGCTACAAAGGCTAGTGTGCATGCAGAAAGAATTTTTATGACTGGACAGACTTGGAGATAATTGCAATTAATGTCAGGGGGAGATAAGAAGAATTTATGAATGGAATTCCTGGGAGATAAGTGTCTACTGCTAGGCTAGGTATAAAAACCCACGATAGACCTTTTCCCTTTAGATTAAGTCTGACTTTAGAACAGCTCTCACAAGGAGCACCTATGTTGTAGATCTCAAGAACGAGTGACGACTAGGAGTGTCAGGACTGACAGGATCGTCAGAATACCGGCAAGCTGTTTCTTTTTTGTTTTCCACTGGAGAGTTGCTGATCTCTCACTGATCCAGACAGGATTCAGAGTTACATATTGTATATTAATCATTTCACCTTCATGATTACTGTAGTACAGAAACTCATACGCATCCATCATCGTCTGGAAAAACCTTACATGTGTAATATGAGTAGTAAATAAATGTTGTAGTCTTGTAACCATAGTTCTCTCGTTATATTTTAATTCCAATTGTGCATACGTGTTGTTGTGTACATTGGTGGGGGTTCACTTAGACACCAAGGAAGGGAGCAGTCAGGGAGAAAAACCTGTACTGAGATAGTCGTCTATACTAATATATTTAGACTTAAACATCTATCTTAGCTAACCTTCTCTTTCCCATTCCTTGGCGAATATTCAGCACAGTTCATTTCATTTTGTAACGAGCCACTTGGAGCTGTTCGTTGGATATTCATGGGCTTAATCTGTAGTTCAGCCATATAGATTTTGTCCCTAGTTAGTTTCTGACTATTTGGGGTTGCTCGCCAGTGAATAATACTTTCATCTAGCCGGTGGGGCACCCCGACTTATGACAGTCAGGACAGACGCGGGATGGATTCTGTGATGTGGGGAATTCTGTGGTTCACAGACAGACTGAACTATTGATGTACGGGACAAAGAATTTCCCCAAATGAAAGCAAATTTGACGGCGGATTGACTCCAGTTAGTCTAGAACAGGAGGAGGAAACCAGATTCTGGACGGATCAGCGTCTAGACTTTTTGGTGACGTCACTCCAGCCCATATAAAAAGCGTTGCGGTAAACAAGTGGAGTTAGTCGATCAAGATTTCTGAAGTGGGAAAGATCGGTGCAGTTTTCCGAGTTGTGCTCAATGAAAGAAACTAGGGTGTCAAATTGTTGATATTTATCGGCAGACATAGATCCAGTCTGTGATTGCCTAGTTTCGATTAGCAACCAGAATAGGCATATGGTAGGCTATTAATCATATCTAACTTAGAGTATGATTAGGAATAGAGTACAGTACTGTGCGGTGATATAATGTATTATAGGTGCGGTGATATAATGTATTATGATTAGTGATAGAATGTTCTATAAGTGTGGTGCTAGAAAGTATCATAGGAGCGTCGGCACTAGTATTCTATTGTGTGGCTTCAACTAGCTTGTGTGATATATCATTTTACTCAGGGAGTTGAGGACAATGTAGTGGAGTAATAATTAGAGAGATTAAGGATGGTTGAGAGGGAGGAGAGGAATGTGAAATGGTAGGATCTTCCAGTAGGGCATCTACTGGGTTTCTACCCGTTCCTTTATTCTTTCCTGGTGTTGCCATGTCTCAGATCATATGATGAGTTATTTGGCCGTATGACAGAGATCGGATCTCTGTTATAGATCTGAGTGCTGCTATTGGCCTACACTCACCTAATTCCGGCCAGGACTGAGTTGCCCTCACCATAGTATTCTCTATTCTACAGGTTCCATTTACAGGTCCACGTATGTGTGCTATGATTTTCAACAGTGAAGCTAACACATTTTAGAAGATGATGGCTCAGAATTTGAAGACAGAAGTTGCTGAGAGGCCGCTACACTGGGCTTATACCCAAGTTGGTTTGCGGGAACCTGGCTTCTGCTGAGCAGGAAATGCTGATGAGATTTATGTTTAGCAAGTGATAGTTGTATCACTGAACAGTCAGAACATTGTAGATATACACTACTGATACCAGGAATATTCATACAAAATTTATACTGATACCTAGAACATTCAGAGTGTGGTGTTAATATGGGGAATCTTTAAAACCAGTGACACTAGATCCATTAAGATTTCCCCAGTAACAGTGACAATAGGGTTAGAATTTTCCGATTAACAATCAGTTAAATAACAGAGGAAATTCATAGTGGGAATCAGATTGAAGACTCTCATTAGACAGTGTTTGTCATGGGTGTCCGAGCATCCTAGTGGTTCAAGATACAACGGAGGAAGTCTTCACGTGACCGGAGGAGCATCACCTTGGTGAGGTTGCTTGTCTGGAATACATGGTGCTAGTGTGTTCTCAGCACAGTGATGAGAATGACTATACTCCTGAACACTGATCCGAGTCTATATACTATTTAGAATATACGTCACACATTCTACACTTTATACACACACACACACACTTCTCCTACATATACTCTTTGCTTTAATAAATTTCTGGTTTTTATTTGTTGAAGCTAGAGTTGTCAAGTATGTTATGTTGGGGAAGAATGAGAGGGGGCATGATCCAAGGGTGAGTAAGAATGA
The DNA here is from genome assembly GCA_014155875.1 of Cepaea nemoralis. Lineage (NCBI taxonomy): Eukaryota > Metazoa > Mollusca > Gastropoda > Stylommatophora > Helicidae > Cepaea > Cepaea nemoralis. The sequence continues at coordinate 25,319 of JACEFZ010007333.1, read as the reverse complement.
GAAGAAGGTGTCTTCAGATTGAGGGAGTGTTGTGGACGGAGTCTGCTGGATATCTCCAGGATAGAGATATTGAATTAAAACAAATGTGGGTGTTGATTCACCTCACTCCAGGGACAACATTAAAGTGGTAAAGAAGAACAAATAACTACTACGACCTTCATTCTTTACACACACGACAACGGGTACTCCACAAGATTTATAAAGCGCCACTGCCAACAGCCCAAACCTAAACCAGAAGAAACTACAGTCCCTAAACTCAAGGTTTTCATCCAGTTAACCTTCCGAGGAGATGACGTAATGCAAAGTTTGCAGGACCAGCTCATCATAGCAGTCGGACGAACATTCTGTGCTGTAACTCCTGTTATCAGGTACAGAACCATACCGATCCCCACCCCAGCAGTTAAAAAACCTGTAGCTTTGTACACCAAATCGAATTGTATTTACCAATTTACATGCAGGTGCGAGGCCATCTACATAGGTAGAACAGAACGACAGTTACATAACAGGGTGTTGGAACACATTCCAAACTGGGTGGACAAGATACTACACACAGAAGACAGTAGTCTAGGCAGGCCGACACACCGGAACAGTCCTGCTTCATCGATCGCGAGACACATGCTCGAGAGTAGCCATGTGGTTGAAAGAGACAGTGTCTTCCGTGTGTTGTTCAACACATAGAGTAGTCGGTTGTTAAGGTTTGCTGAAGACATAGTGATCAACCTGCGTAAGCCGGCCTTGTGCAAACAGAAAGACATGTTAGTCAGTTTAAAATTACCGTGGTAGACAATCGACATTACTGGGCGAATATGTGTATATTTCAGATTCTAGGATTTATCTAGTTATTTCACTTTATGTTGTGTGATTTCTGCAGTATGTACCTGACGAGATGCAGTGAAATATGCCAGGCAATAAATCGTGCAATCTATTGTTTGTGTCCTCGTTATTCAAATACTTTATGTGTTTATTTCTGTAACTGTCTCAGCGGCCTCAACGGGTTCCCCAATTGATTTTTCCTGTGTAATACGTGTATAGCATTAGAACCGCCCAGTAATTGTTCTCTTCTTTAAATGTTTGTTAATACTCGACACAGCATTACGGTTCGATGTGTTTGTTATTTGACCCATGCTGATTTAATATAAATTATGAGACATATGGTGCTATCTCAATGGTTTGATACGAATTATGTCCGTATTCCATAGTTGTCGGTTCATGTGTATGATAGACATTACTAATTAAGACACTTGTTTTGGAGTGTCTAGTTGGTCATGCGTCGAAGTACCTTGTTCCTACAGCGAGGCGATGCCACCATTTGGAGGTGACAGGTTTGAATCCCGGTCAGTAATTATAGCTTTCAAATTTTACGTTGTCTAGTGCATCCTCTAGTCTCTACTTCCTTCTTCTCCTTCTGTGAGCGCCAAAACAATACTTTGTGTAAATATTGAGCACAACCCACCACTGGCAACGCTGACCGTATTCTGGTATGAACCTAAGGCCTATCCAAGTCAGTATGGAAGCACTATACTCGAGTTTCGCTCTCGCTTGAGCTCGTCAGTAGTGCATATCCCTGACCGGATCCAGAAAAAAGCCCCAGATCACGCATGTGTAGCGGGTGTGTAACCACGCAGCACAAACTGGACACAGCCAAATTATCACAACAGAACACCACAATGTCACCCATCGTAGGCTATGCTCAAGATTGCCCAATCGCCGCGACTGACGTCCGTCAATCGATGTGGACCCGAACGATCAGGACTTCTCACTGGTAAGGAACACCAGGCCTCCTAAAATCTAGCGAGCAATAATCAAATTGATTTATTTGGTTGTTTCGGGATTTGAACATAGTCTTGAGCATAGCCTACGATGGGTGACGTTGTGGGGTTCTGTTATGATAATTTGGCTGTGTCCAGTTTGTGCTGCGTGGTTACACACCCGCTTTACATGCGTGATCCGGGGCTTGTTTCCGGATCCAGTCAGGGTTATGCACTACTGACGAGCTCAAACGAGAGCGAAACTCGAGTATAGTGCTTCCATAATGACGTGGATAGGCCTTAGGTTCATACCATAATACGGTCAGCGTTACCAGTGGTGAGTTGTGCTCAATATTTGAAATTTCAAATCCCGAAACAACCAAATAAATCAATACTTTGTGTGTTTATTTCTGGAAGTGAATCATGCACATTTAGCTGACAGGAGAGGATTTATGTGGAAGCTTCGGAGATATGGTTGTATAGAATACCGTATTTTATAGACAATAAGACGCTATGGACTATAAGACTCCTTAATTTTTAAGCAATTTAAAAAAAAAAAAATTGTTACCATTATTATATTAATTTCGAGTATAAGACGCTCCTGAACTTTGGAGGCAATTTTTTGAAGAAACATGTGCGTCTTATGCTCCGTAAAATACGGTACGTATGAGAAAACAGTCGACGTATAGAAAGACCATTGAGAATGTTGAAAGAAGTTAAATCACAAAGAGAACTAGTTACTTGCATCAAATGACGATGAAGACATTCCATATTTTTTGGGCTTGTCGTGAGAGAAGGATGTCCTTACAATGAAAAAGATGGATAGGAGAAGAGAAGAGAAGAACAAAGAAAGAAGATGCCCCACACTTGACATATGGCATGGATGAATATCATTTTCAAAAATGAAAAGCAACACGATTTCTGTGGACAGAAATTGTCACAACGATAAATGGCATGGACTGTAGAAAGATGTTAATCATTAGAGAAAGCAAATAATAGTAACACTGTCATGCATTTCGTAAGAGGCAACTAAGAATAAATGGCTTTACTTGGGGATAGGAAAGTAGTATAATAGGGTCTCTAACCACCGCAATTTGGAGGGGAATATTTCCTCTATATTTTACCGTCGATCGCTCTCTCCATTTTGAAATCTATATTTAGATTTGTTTCTGGTACTGACTGGGCGTGGTCTCAATGACGTAAGAGGCGTGTTCTTTGAGGGTACAATATTAAGTACAACATTGAAAGAACAAAATAACTAACAAAGGAACGATAAAACAAGTATAAAAATATTTAATAAAGGGAAAACATAAACAGAATTCATGATGAACATAAAAGGTATGTAAACATACAATAAACTGAACATTAAAAAAAAAACAATAAAGTAAAAGGTGAGTTATTGATACATTATCAGACATTACCCGTCTCATAATGTAGAAATAAGAGAGGGAAACTCTGTATTGCTCTTAACTAAAGATAGCTGAGCCATGTTTTAAAATTTAAAAAAAACCCATATCTGTTACCCAATCAGCCTGTTTTGTTGTATATCCAATAAAATGTTCTTTTTTAATTCTTTGTTGGACTTAGACCGTTGGTTCTGATTTAGTGTAGGAGCTGAAACAACGGTACATTTTACTGCAAAGAGAAACCAGCCTCTCACCCCCATACTCTAGTTTAAAAAGACCAGTGTTCTGTTTCTCATATAATTTGATATCTGCACACTCTTGACAGTTACACATATGTACTTGATGGGTGGAACAAAATTCAGCAGGAAACCATTGAATGCTTTTGTCAAGGACTCACGGTACTGCATAGCCAGTGTTAGACAGGAGACAGGTTAGTTGCAGGATAGCAGGGTAGGTAGCCAGGTGTTCTTCAGAAAGGTCAAGGATAGTAACATAGAGTACTGAGAAACCTGTACTCGGGTTAGACCCATGTCCAGCAGACACCACATAACTCACGGGCTGGAAGAAGCCGTGAACTGGCAAAATGTACATGTTTTGAGTCAGATGGGTTTTCGGACTGCGAGACGGACGGACATAGGGCTGTGGCTGTGTTTCTTGAGTATGTTATGTTATGATAATAGGATCGATTGTGTGACAGTTTGTAGAGTTAACTATGGTCGACTCAGAAAGCGTGTATTGAAAGACAGACTGAGCTTTGTGATATACTATGGATGATTCTAATGTTATTACAAGATTATTGTGTTGCTGAAACGCAACCCGTGCGAGATTGCGCACGTAGATATTATTGAATAAACTATTTTACGATTACAACGGCTGAGTGTGCGGATGCTATTTATGTATGCAATTGTTTCACCTCTGTCCTGAAATGCAAGCCACAGATATAAGTATGTAAGACCCTGGCAGCTTTCCACTTGTCAATTAGTGTCAGTGTAAGTGCAGCTGGGACTATACAATGGGGTATCTGAGATGTAATTATGAATTTTGTCTTAGTCAAAAATGAATTTCAAATAGTTAGTAGAGCCAAAACACATTGACATACCAATGTAGTGGTTCTGAAAAAAAAGAGGATAAACGTATGCAAAATTACTGCACTGCCATATTTTTCTCAGTGCACAGCAATTTCTCTCGCTTACGAGTAATTACGTTGGTTCCCCCCCCCCCCCCCACGTGTTGAGAAACTTGACAATTTTCTTCCCAGCAAATTAGTGTTAGCCCAACTGAGCCTCCCATTACACTAAGAGTGCTGCAAAACACCTGAGACTAATTACAAGGTAATGTTGCCGCATCTGAACATTGACCAGAATTAGTGACAGGGCCTTGTCTAAATTTAACACTGAGTAGCTCAGATGTGACTAAGCTACAGTATGACAGTAGATGGTACTACCTGCTTTCTTTTAGTGCTGAATATCAGGTCTTAATCAGATATGTCTGAGCTACTGTATGGCAGTAGATGTTGCCACCTGCTTTCAGTTAGTGCCAGATGTTGGGTCTTAGTCAGATATGACTAAGCTATCGTATGACAGTAGACGGTACTGTCCACTTTCTTATAGCACCAAATAATGTTATTCAAGTCTTTATCAGATATGACTGATCTATCATATGGCAATAAATGATACTATCTGCTTTCTGTTAGCACCAAATGCTGTTAGTCAAGTCTTAATTAGATATGACTAAGCTGTCGTATGACAGTAGATACTATGTGCTTTCTGTTATCGCTGAAATGTGGGTTTTAGTCAGGTGTGACTTATATACCGTCTGAAAGTAGTCAGTACCATCTGCTTTCTGTTAGCAACAAATGTTATTAGTCAGGTCTTAGTTAGATATGACTGAGCTAACATATGACAGTGGACGGTAGTGCCTGCTTTCTGTTAGCACCAAATGTTGTTAATTATGGACTGTTTATCAGTGACATGCTAGGAAATTAAACCACTTCCAGTCTGCCTTAGGAAGCTAGTTAGTTAGTTAGTCGCAGTTCCAACTTCACAACAACGGGTCGTCCCCATTATGCTCCGTTCCTGTGCCAGTGAATATCACACAAAACGCTCTCCCACTGCCCAATGTGAAAAGTGAAAAAGACAGGAGTCTCGACAAACAACAGCCCGCACAGATACACTGTGCATAATGCCGCCGCCAGAATGTCAACACAATAGTCCCCCACAAAACACCCAGTTCATTTCTGATGGAATCGGCAATCATTTTCCCATCTGGATGTTTCCTAGATGTTCACCCACACAGTCCACAAAATACAGTTCATCGTCGATGGCAGTGGCAGTCGACCAGAAGCCCAGCAGCCACGCATTTCTGCATAAGGCAAAAACCGGTCAATTCTGGGCCATAGCCATCTGCCATCGCTCCGAACATGCAGTCACGTTTCAAACAACCTCAGGCAGATTCAAAAGCATTTCACACGAAACTCACAGCTCACAGTGTCGCGCCACGCACTCACTCAGTAGCAGGGCGACAGAACCATCAAGCCTCCTTAGCTGCCTCTTATGACATGCGTGGTAGGCTACAGTGTTGCTATTCTTTGCTTCCCTTATGGGCCCCGGCAACACACGGGAGCTTAGGAAGCTAATGAAGATTAAATGGCAAGACAAGATCTCAGACAGAAGTTCTAGAAAGAGCGTCCATGCCCAGTATCTAAACTCTACTAATGAAAAATCAAATTCGCTGAGCTGGTCAGTTAACTCGTATGCCAGATCACAGGCTCCCTAAATAATTTTTTACAGGCGAGCTGCGTTGTGGTAAACGCTCCCAAGGCGGCCAGAGGACACGCTTTAAAGAAACTGAAAATCTCACTGAATGCTTTTGGAATTCATCTTGACACATGGGAGACTGCTGCTAAAGACTGTAATTTGTGGCGTACATCATTACATAATCGTGCAGTCACTTATGAAGCAACCAGGACTGCAAGAGCTGTGAAGAAAAGGCTGAACAGAAAAACCACTGCAGGAGATAGATACTCCTCCTAGAACGTCAAGCATTCTTTGTCCACATTGTCAAAGAACATTTTGAGCCAATATAGGCTTATCAGCCATCTTAGAACCCACGGTTCCATACCTTCAACCCCACTGGATGAAATGAATGGTCATCATCATTCTTGATGGACAAACATCTTTGTGTCAGTTTCAGCTGATTTTTGATGCAGCAGAGCCTGTGACATCGAGCTGGGGGTTTGGCCGGTGGGTTGTCCTTTGTATCTGTTTCTTTCTGCTTTTTCATTTGTTGCTGTTGGCTCCTAGCTCGCCTGTTTTGAGTGGATATGGTCCTTAGAAGTCCAATTAACTAACTCGTCTTCAGGTAGTTTGGTCCATTCAAATATATCTTTGTGAATTTCGATAAATTTCTCGGCTCTCTCCTCTAGGCTGTCTTGGCTTTTGTCATATTTCCTGGTGAAAACTGGTTTCCCCTTGAATTTAATGGTCATTGTGAATGGGTTGCTGGTTTCCACATGAGGTTTCCTCATGGTCTTTGTCATGGCTTCAGCTTGAGATTTCTCAGTTGTCTTCGGCATGGCTGTTGGCTTGTTTTGGATTAGCTCAATGTCAATTCTCAGTTGTTCTCTGTCTGTTTGAATCGCTTGTCTTCGTTTTCTTTCTTTGTCTGAGCCAAGCGTTCCACCTCATGCAGGATGCTGCACTGGAATTCTTTCATTTTTTTCCCCAGAAGTCTTCGTTGCTGCCGGTGTATTGTACTTTATTGATTTGGTTCTTTAGATCAGCTGTCTGGCCGTAAAGCTGGTTTTTGTCATCTTATGAAATGCCTGTGGCTGTCTCAAACTTCCGCCATGCTTTCTTGAATGGTGTGTTCGTTGTTATGGAGAGTTTTATGACATCTCTGCTCTGTATTTGCCAAGGCAGTTCGCACACTTTCTATTATCATTAGGCTTCCAAAAGTCCTAGTCCTGTTTGGCTAGCGGACATTCGTTGAAGGCGTGATCTTCGGCACAGTATCGGCAGATGTCTGTCTTGCTGCGACATGTTGTTCTAGTGACAGGTCCTCTGGCACTGACAGCATTGTGTAATTCTAAGAATAAGGTGTTCAAGCTGTTGTTGTTTCCTGTCCATCATCACTTTGACAGGCATTTTGCTCCCCTCCGTTGTCACCACCGCAAGTGTTGTTATCTTGGCATATGTCAGAAGCCGCTCCGCCTTTATGACTCAAATGTAGAGACTCTCCTGCTGCAGCTGCTTTTGTGTCTGGTCGTCTGTAAGTTCCACTTGGATGCGTTTGATCACTCACTTGATCGTCTGCAGCATGTCAGATTTCTTCAAATACAGTGTCTTTTCTCTCAGTCTGCTTTTGGGTAGTCTTTGATCTTGTTTCCGGTGGGTTGTCATCGTCTTTCCCAGTGGTCGCTTCATTTGTGGCCTCTTGAAGTTTTCTTTCTTTCGGCTGCGATGGTGGCGCTTTGGTACAGCTAGTAGGCAGTTTTATTTCCCCATCTTCTTGGTGGCCTTGGTGTCAGTAGCGGCTTCTTCACTTCTAGTTTTAGGTTTGGAATGTGTTATTCTTCTCCCCCACATCTTGTGTTTTGAACAGTATGGTAACTTGTTCTCGATATGGCTCCACATGCAATCACAGATGATGATCACCGTTTCTTCCAAGGGAACGTCAGTAAAAATAGAGGCAATATCCATTGACGTCACATGCTTTAGTTTAAAATCCATACTATCCGGTAGTTTAACCAGTTCAAATTAATCTTTTAATATTAAGGGGTTGAAAGATTGTCAATTGGTTTAGCCGTTTCTGCAAGCCATTTCACCATCCTGTGTTGGACAGAGTTGAACATAGATTAATCTCTGAGGTACGTCAGGCATGTGCGTTTAGAAAGGCCATAAAGTTGGGGGTGTATGAGCCTCGTGGAATGACTAACTGGTGAATTTAATATCTACAAGTGACTGAACCTCTTTCCTCCTCACTTTTGCATACAATTCCTCAGGGTTTCTGGCTCTACGATCTAAGTGAAATGTGTTTGCATTCAATAAAATGTCTTTCGTGTTGTTGGAAGCATCAAAGATGTGATTCCTGAAGTGGTTGTTGCAAATGGCTTGGATTGCCAGAGTAACTTAACAATGATTGCCTGGAAAATGCTAATGAAAGTAGAACATTATATACAATTATCAGAAAGAAAAAATAGCATTCTTTAGAATTGTGATGAGAAGAGAAGCTAGGGAAACCACTGTGATGACAGGAAATATCAGTGGGAAATTAGACTTGGGCAGACAGAGAGAGATGATGCTGGATGGACTGTATGGTGACACTGAGAAATATAAGCAGAATTGATCCTGAATAAATACACCTATGGTAGTTTGCAAGGTACATGACAAGGATGCAGTCTCATATGTTTCTTCAGATTATACGTCTGAGTAAAAGAAGCACCACAGTCATCACACTTGTAAGGTCTCTCTCCTGTATGTGTTCTCATGTGTTTCTTCAGATCATCAAGTCGAGCAAAAGAAGCACCACAGTCATCACACTTCTAGGGTTTCTCTCCTGTATGTGTTCTCTTATGTCTCTTCAGACTGCCAGCTCGAGTAAAAGAAGCACCACAGTCATCACACTTGTAAGGTTTCTCTCCTGTATGTGTTCTCTTGTGACTCTTCAGACTGCCAGCTCGAGTAAAAGAAGCACCACAGTCATCACACTTGTAAGGTTTCTCTCCTGTATGTGTTCTCTTATGTTTCTTCAGATTGCCAAGCTTCAGTAAAAGAAGCACCACAACCATCACACTTTTAAGGTCTCTCTCCTGGATGTGTTCTCATGTGTTTCTTCAGATCATCAAGTCGAGCAAAAGAAGCACCACAGTCATCACACTTGTAGGGTTTCTCTCTTGTATGTGTTCTCTTGCGAGTCTTCAGATTGCCAGCTTCATTAAAAGAAGCACCAAAATCGTCACACTTGTAAGGATTTTCTCCTGTATGCGTTCTATTGTGAGTCTTCAGAATGCCAGCTTCAGTAAAAGAAGCAACACAATCATCACACTAGTAAGGCTTTTCTCCTGTATGTGTTCTCTTATGGTTTCTCAGATTTTTAACTTGAGTAAAAGAAGCACCACAATCATCACACTTGTAAGGTTTTTCTCCTGTATGTATTCTCTTATGTCGTTTCAGATGGCTAGCCTGAGTATATGAAGCACCACAATCATCACACTTGTAAGGTTTTTCTCCTGTATGTGTTCTCTTATGTCGTTTCAGATGGCTAGCCTGAGTATATGAAGCACCACAATCATCACACTTGTAAGGTTTCTCTCCTGTATGTGTTTTCTTATGTTGTTTCAGATAGCCAGCATCAGTAAAAGAAGCACCACAATCATCACACTTGTAAGGTTTTTCTCCTGTATGTGTTCTGTTATGCCTCCTCAGACTTCCAGATTCAGTAAAAGAAGCACCACAATCTTCACACTTGTAAGGTTTCTCTCCTGTATGTGTTCTCATGTGATTTTTCAGATGGCAGATTTAATACAAGAAGCACCACAATCATCACACTTGTAGGGTTTCTCTCCTGTATGTGTCCTCATGTGGTACTTCACACTGGGAACTTGAGTAAAAGAAGCAGCACAATCATCACACTTGTAAGGTTTTTCTCCTGTATGCGTTCTGTTATGCCTCCTCAGACTTCCAGATTCAGTAAAAGAAGCACCACCATCTTCACACTTGTAAGGTTTCTCTCCTCTATGTGTTCTCATGTGACTTTTCAGATGGCCAGATGTAATACAAGAAGCACCACAATCATCACACTTGTAGGGTTTCTCTCCTGTATGTGTCTTCATGTGGTACTTCACACTGCCAACTTGAGTAAAAGAAGCACCACAATCATCACATTTGTAAGGTTTCTCTCCTGTATGTATTCTTTTGTGATTCATGATCTTTTGACACTCTGGATGGTCATCTTGAATCTATCACAGAAGGCACACTCTCTGACATTTGACAACAATGCTCATGTGTTACTGATGCCTTACAACTGTACTCAACCATTCTTGATTCTGAGTTGTGTTCTGTCATTTCATGAATGATGCTACCCCCCAGCCACGTCTACCATTTTACTGAATCTGTCGCTCCTGTCCTCACACAGAACATCCTGATAGCTCTTCTTTCACAACCTTCATGTCTATGCTGTCATATGCCAACTTTAGAGAATGCTCTTGTATGGAGTGGAAAGAACTCTTTGGAGACCGAGAGAGTATTTCTGAAACAAACAGAAGTAAATAATTAATATCCTCATGAATATACCAGGTATTGATTATGAACAGCTGTGTAATCAAACAGGCACACATTGCAACTATAGACAATTAATTTCAAAAGAACGAAAGATGAAGAAAAATTATGATTAATGTGCTTATGTATGATCTATGCCTATGTATGATCTAAGTACATGATGATGCAAGGTGATGTACGATCTTGGCTGATGTATGATCTATGATGATTTATGATACAATCTGATGTATAATCTGAAGTTCATGATGATGTAAGCTGATGTATGATCATGGATGATGTATGATCTAAGTTCATGATGATATAAGCTGATGAATGATCTAAATTGATGTATGATCTAAGTTCATGACAATATACCCTAATGTATGATCTAAGTTCAGGTATGATCTAGGATGATGTATGATATAAGATGATGTATCATCTAGGCCGATGTACAATCTAGGCTGATGTATGATATAGGCTGATGTATGATCTAGGCTGATGTATGATCTAGGCTAATGTATGATCTAGGCTGATGTATGATCTAGGCTGATGTATGATCTAGGCTGATGTATGATCTAAGCTGATGTATGATCTAGGCTGATGTATGATCTAGGCTGATGTATGATCTAGGCTGATGTATGATCTAGGCTGATGTATGATCTAGGCTGATGTATGATCTAGGCTGATGTATGATCTAAGGCTGATGTATGATATAGGCTGATGTATGATCTAGGCTGATGTATGATCTAGGCTGATGTATGATATAAGCTGATGTATGATATAGGCTGATGTATGATATAGGCTGATGTATGATCTAGGCTGATGTATGATCTAGGCTGATGTATGATATAGGCTGATGTATGATCTAGGCTGATGTATGATATAGGCTGATGTATGATATAGGCTGATGTATGATCTAGGCTGATGTATGATCTAGGCTGATGTATGATATAGGCTGATGTATGATATAGGCTGATGTATGATATAGGCTGATGTATGATCTAGGCTGATGTATGATCTAGGCTGATGTATGATCTAGGCTGATGTATGATCTAAGCTGATGTATGATATAAGTTGATGTATGATCTAGGCTGATGTATGATATAGGCTGATGTATGATCTAGGCTGATGTATGATCTAGGCTGATGTATGATATAAGCTGATGTATGATCTAGGCTGATGTATGATCTAGGCTGATGTATGATCTAGGCTGATGTATGATCTAGGCTGATGTATGATCTAGGCTGATGTATGATCTAGGCTGATGTATGATCTAGGCTGATGTATGATCTAGGCTGATGTATGATCTAAGCTGATGTATGATCTAGGCTGATGTATGATCTAGGCTGATGTATGATCTAGGCTGATGTATGATCTAGGCTGATGTATGATCTAGGCTGATGTATGATCTAGGCTGATGTATGATCTAAGCTGATGTATGATCTAGGCTGATGTATGATATAGGCTGATGTATGATCTAGGCTGATGTATGATCTAGGCTGATGTATGATCTAGGCTGATGTATGATCTAGGCTGATGTATGATATAGGCTGATGTATGATCTAAGCTGATGTATGATATAGGCTGATGTATGATCTAAGCTGATGTATGATATAGGCTGATGTATGATCTAGGCTGATGTATGATATAGGCTGATGTATGATCTAGGCTGATGTATGATATAGGCTGATGTATGATATAGGCTGATGTATGATCTAGGCTGATGTATGATATAGGCTGATGTATGATCTAAGCTGATGTATGATATAGGCTGATGTATGATATAGGCTGATGTATGATATAGGCTGATGTATGATCTAAGCTGATGTATGATCTAAGCTGATGTATGATCTAGGCTGATGTATGATCTAGGCTGATGTATGATCTAAGCTGATGTATGATATAGGCTGATGTATGATATAGGCTGATGTATGATCTAAGGCTGATGTATGATCTAGGCTGATGTATGATATAGGCTGATGTATGATCTAGGCTGATGTATGATCTAAGGCTGATGTATGATCTAGGCTGATGTATGATCTAGGCTGATGTATGATCTAGCTGATGTATGATATAGGCTGATGTATGATCTAGGCTGATGTATGATCTAGGCTGATGTATGATCTAAGGCTGATGTATGATCTAGGCTGATGTATGATATAGGCTGATGTATGATATAAGGCTGATGTATGATCTAGGCTGATGTATGATCTAGGCTGATGTATGATATAGGCTGATGTATGATCTAGGCTGATGTATGATCTAGGCTGATGTATGATATAGGCTGATGTATGATCTAGGCTGATGTATGATCTAGGCTGATGTATGATCTAGGCTGATGTATGATATAGGCTGATGTATGATCTAGGCTGATGTATGATCTAAGGCTGATGTATGATCTAGGCTGATGTATGATCTAGGCTGATGTATGATCTAGGCTGATGTATGATATAGGCTGATGTATGATCTAGGCTGATGTATGATCTAGGCTGATGTATGATCTAGGCTGATGTATGATCTAGGCTGATGTATGATCTAGGCTGATGTATGATCTAGGCTGATGTATGATCTAGGCTGATGTATATGATCTAGGCTGAAGTACGATCAAGACTGATGCATGATTGTCAAGGTCCTAGGTATGACATAGCAGAGGACAAAGGACAGACATAAGGACATGGGGAGAGTACAGGGATAGTAGAACAGTCCAGACGCCTAAAACAATAAGTTAGAGACAGGACTGTACCCTTGAGTGACAGGATAGGTTCACCTCGGACGGAATGACGCAGTATGCCTGGCCTCAACAGTTGAGTGCGGGACAGACATGAAAGCATGACCTTCCACGGACTGCACGAGAGTCAAGTACCTTGTGATCACCGGACTGAGTAGGAAAGGAGAGACGAGACTCGGACACGACTGAGAGAGGATGTGTGACTGTGTGGAGAGACAGGATAGACTTATGCTTAGACTTCAGTGCGAATGAATGTGACCACTTCTTAGCGTGTGTTGGTGTGCGTGGCTAGACACGAGAGCGCATTGTCTTGATAATGGCGCAAGAGTATTGTGAAAGCCAGTGCGAGAGCGTGTTTGGAGTGATATTGTTATACTCTGTGATATTTATGATATGGATATTATAATATATTGTCATTAAACATGCATATCACCTTCATGTTTTCATGCCTCATCTGTACTCACACCATCTGCCTGTCTGAACCCTAGAGACATTGATAGGTAACCATGGGGGGCCATCGTCCGTTTTGGTGATACACAAGACAATTAGAATAGACTTAGAATAAAAAAAATATAAGCCTACCCACCACACAACGATGACAACCTAATAGTTTTGACAAGTATTTGCTAGCATAATGAACGAGTAAATTTCTATTAACACGCCACTCTAAAACTATTCCATTATCATTCTCTCTCTCAATACAAGACATAAGACCGACAAGACTACGTGACGATACTAATGTTTTTCTTTTCCCACTACAGGATGAAATGTAATTGTGTTTAAAAGCAAGTTTGTATTACAGATGCACGAGATGTCAAGTACAGAAGTCAATAGTGGTGCTGGAGCAACTCCCCTGAAATAAGCTAAGTTATACTTTATTTCTTTTGATGTGCGCCTAAATAAGCACTCCCATTTTTTCACATATGTACATTTGATAACCATTTTGTGATAATAAAAAGAAGATAATTTTATTTGCAAGGGAGATAATTATTTTGTGTATAAATATTGTATTTGTTCTTTTCTTTATCCAAGATATTCTTAGAACATGTCTATAACACTTATATTCAAAGACATTTATGCGCTGTTCAGCTTGTTTAGTAAGTATCCAAGTCTCACAGGTGCATGTTACAATGGAAAAGATGTATGCTCTTAAAAATCTATTAATCTGTCCCACTCCACAACTTATTCAGTTGTTTTAGTTTTTGAAGAGCATATTAGGTTTATTTGTTTGCAATATTTTCTGCTTGTGCATTGAAGCTTGATGATCTGGCCCTGCAAAATTTAGTAGATGCGGTTGTTGCACACTGTGAACAACTTGGGTTAGAATTAAATTGTAAGAAGACACAGATTATGGTCGTCACTAGCAAGGAAGAAATACCACAATGTAATATGAACTAAATGGGCATATTCTTAAACAAGTGAATCGGTACAGCTATCTCGGAATAGTCATAACATCTGATGAGAGATGCCTTGAAGAGGTTAGAACAAGAATTGCCATGGTGAAGGTAGCCTTTTGCAAGATGAAAAACATACTGACCAATAAAAAGATAACTGAAACGAGAAAAAGAACGAACGAACAAACAAACAAACAAACTTTATTTTAAGAGGGTAACAAATTGGGCACTCAGGCCCGTCTTACATTTGGCACTTTAAATCACTCATCTTTCATTCATCAAATGTGCATGTTACATTTACATAAGAAAAAGAAAACACTGTCAAATGGATTTTGTAAGCATAAACAATGCATATTACTAGCAATTTTGGTCAATATTTAAAAATTGGGTTTTTACTTATGAAATCATACCAGTTAGATAGAGCTTGACAAGACGAATCCAACGGTATCTCAACGAAGACTGTGCGTTAATTCCTAAGCGGAGTTATGAATTTTCTGGTGACGTAATTTAATACCAGGAAGTGCAATGATAAATTAACTGATAAGTCAGTATTTATCGCGGCCCTAAGATTGGAAGCTGAGAAATTCTGCCTTCTATTACCGTGGCTTGTTTATTTGTAAACGGACAACGTTGTGCCATATATCATTGCGTCCGGGGCGGCGAGGCCTACCTTGACGTATTTTTAATTTTTTTTATAGGATGTGCCGTGACCTAATTAACAATTTAAAATGGCCGCCAATTGTTTATTATTTGCCTTCTATTACCGTGGCTTGTTTATTTGTAAACGGACAACATTGTGCCATATATCATTGCGTCCGGGGCGGCGAGGCCTAACTTGACGTATTATTTATTTTTCGATAGGATGTGCCGTGACCTAATTAACAATTTAAAATGGCCGCCAATTGTTTATTATTTGCCTTCTATTACCGTGGCTTGTTTATTTGTAAACGGACAACGTTGTGCCATATATCATTGCGTCCGGGGCGGCGAGGCCTACCTTGACGTATTTTTATTTTTTTATAGGATGTGCCGTGACCTAATTAACAATTTAAAATGGCCGCCAATTGTTTATTATTTGCCTTCTATTACCGTGGCTTGTTTATTTGTAAACAGACAACGTTGTGCCATATATCATTGCGTCCGGGGCGGCGAGGCCTACCTTGACGTATAATTTATTTTTCGATAGGATGTGCCGTGACCTAATTAACAATGTAGTCACTGGAGGGTCTTCTCCGTGATTATTTATTGTATTTTGTGTAGGTATTTGTTTGCTGATGAAGCTAGTTAAAACGTCCTGTGTTTTTCGTTATTCTTTTATGTAAGCTTCATTACTCTGTGTAATTTTATATTTTTTATATTTTCAGATTTGTTGCAGTACAAAAAGAAAAAAAAGAGGCAAGTGAAATATTTCATCCAGCTAACCTTCCGAGGAGATGAATAGGTCCAAGTGGGCTCCCCATAGCCACTCGGTCAATTTGGCAATATGACTTGTTTAGACAGTTGAATTGAATGTCGGCGGTACATAATTTTAATAGCTACACATTCCGAATTGTGTGGACAAGATACTACACACAGAATATGGTAGCCTAGGCAGGCCGACACACCGGAACAGTCCGGCTTCATCGGTCGTGAGACATGTGCTCGAGAGCTGTCACGTGGTTGAAAGAGACAGTGCCTTCCGTGTGTTGTTCAACACACAAAGTAGTCGATTGTTAAAGTTTGCTGAAGCTATAATAATCAACCTTCGTACTTCGTAAGCCATCCTTGTGCAAGCAGAAAGACATGTTAGTCAGTTTAAAATTACCGTGGTAGACAATCGACATTACTGTGCGAACATGTGTATATTTCAGTTTGAAGGATTTATCTAGTTAATTCACGTAAGTTGTGTGATTTCTGCAATATGTACCTGATGAGATGCAGCGAAATATGCCAGGCAATAAATCATGCAATCTATTGTTTGTGTCTTCGTTATTCAAATATATAGAAACTCACCACAGGACGGTGTGCACCTGAATTGTTTTATCAAATTGACACAGGCTGTGGCAAAGTAGGTGTGACACGGCAGAATCTTGAATGTCACAGGAAATGGTTCAAGAAAGAGTGTCACAAGTGATGGCCATTCTTTGGTTAATTGCTTTTTATGTTTCACAACTAAATTTTTTAAATATATGTAAATTATTAGTAAGAGTACTTTCCTGTATTAGCATGCCTGGTTCGTTGGCATGAACGAGACTCCTCACTTCTCTCAGGTGTATAATGCAGGTGTATAATATAATTTAGTATTAGGATCCAGAACACCAAAGACCAAGATCTGTGGAAAGCCATGAACGCCTACGCCAGCCAGCACTTGATGATGATTATTATTAGTATTTGCATATACAGAGAATATTTTAAAATGGGGTTTCTACTTATGATTTGGTAACAGGAAAGTGAAGGTCACATTCCTCTTTCGATAGAATGTCGAGAGGAATGAGAGGATCAACTTCATTGCACCAGGTTTGCTCAGTCTCTTTCCACACAGCGGCCTGGCGAAAGCATCGTACAAAGCACAAGAGTCTCAGACAAAGATGCACTTGACTTATAAGACTTTTTGTTATGATGTGCTGTGACCTAATTGCTAGTTAAAAATAGCTGCACATTTATTATATTAATTAAATGTCATGTGAAATGTTCGTCGTTAGTGAAAGAACAATTCATGAAAATGTATCATATTGTCTTAATGTACTAACTGCATTGCGACAGCTTTCTTTTGTTGACTAAATATTATAAACATTAATGTAAGTAACTAAGTTTGTGACTGCTGCACAAATTAAGCAGCAGTTAATTAATTATTAAGATATTAAATAATAAAAAAATTAAAATATTAAATATTAAAATAATTAACTGTTCACTAAAAATTGATTTCTACCTTCTGCTCTACAATTACAGCACACTGTTCTGTATCTAATAATTAATTAATAGTCAGCAATTAAAAATTAAATACTAACTTATTTAAAACATATAACTTATTTTACAGTACTGTATTTAAATTTAAATAATTAAGTGCTGCAAGCAAAAAGGTACTCCTTACTTAACACCTTACAAGTTTACAGACGGGTCTGAAAACTGGCTTTGAAAATTATTTTCAGTCATGTAAAATGCTGAAATATTATGCAAGTACACAGATACATTACTGCTACACATGACATTTGTATTCTGTTTAATGTTAGTACTTAAATTACCAGTTCTAATTGTAAATAAATACATGTCCGCTATAGTTTATTGTATCGGCGCCGCAATCGGAGTATGAGTATGACGGGCGGCCGTGGCCATGTCACTAAATATTTTGTCCTGAACGTCTGCAAACACCTGGATTGTTGAAACTCTTCATATTTATGTAAAATTGAACGGGGAATTCAAATATGGAAGAAAAAATGAAGGGAATTTTCAAATACATGAGTTATAAGACAAATTACCTTACTAATCATGAAAAGAACCAAATATAATCCAAATAAATCGATTTTTTGGTTTAATAACTTGGCGGCTAGCTAGCAGAACCAATTCTAAATATATGAGAATAACTTCCCCTTTGATCGTACCACACTGCTTTCGTTTTTTTTGGTCTTATGTCAAACCGTCAGTCAGGTCTTAGTCAGATATGACTGAGCTACCGTATAACAGTAGACGGTACTACCTGGTTTCTGTTAGCGCCGAACGTTGGGCGGCGCTTACCAAACCCGACACCCCACATTGTGCCAACGGCTTCGGGCGGAAGAGCGCAATTGGGAGGGTACAAGCCTTACCCTGGTGCGAGGAAATGCAAGCTAAAGACAAAATTGTCATGGCAGGGCAGACCAGGCCCTAAGCCTTGGTTGGCGACTGGTCTAGGATCGAAGCTCCGACAGGCGGACAGTTAGAGCATTGCTTTGCTGATCCGGCAGCTTCTGCAGCTTGTCCTTGTTCCAGATGTAGGGGTGTTACCTTCCTCTGGAGTGAACTAGGCAGGCCGAGAGAGGGATCATGCTGCATGGGCAACACATGATCTCTATATTTTAGCCCAGGCTTTGTGCTATGGAGAGATCCACCAGCTAATAGAGCTATGCTGGCGTGAAGGACAAGTCCCACAGGATTTCAAAGATTCAAACATCATAACGCTGTACAAGAACAAGGGCGATCGGAGCGACTGTAACAACTATAGGGGTATCTCACTTCTGTGTATTGTTGGAAAAGTATTTGCCAGAATTGTTCTGCGCAGACTTCAAGTCTTAGGAGATCAAGTCTACCCCGAATCACAGTGTGGCTTTCGACAGAACCGGTCTACCACTGATATGATATTCTCATTGCGACAAATGCAAGAAAAATGCCGTGAACAGAATCAACCACTGTTTATTGCCTTCATCGACCTCACAAAGGCATTTGATTTGGTCAGTCGTGAGGGTCTGTTCAAGGCACTAAAGAAGATTGGCTGCCCACCAACTCTTCTGTCCATTGTGGAATCGTTCCACACAGGCATGAAGGGTATAATCAAGTTTGATGGTGCAACTTCTGAAGAATTTGAAATCAAGAGTGGAGTTAAGCAAGGTTGTGTACTAGCTCCCACCCTCTTTGGAATATACTTTTCACTTCTACTGAAATATGCATTTCGTGATCAGGATGGTGGTATATACATTCACTCACGCTCAGATGGCGGCCTCTACAATGCTCAGAGATTGAAGGCTAAGACCAAAATTAGGAGGGTACTGATCAGAGAGTTGCTTTTTGCAGATGATGCTGCAGTTACGACCCACTCTGAGGAAGAATTGCAATGTCTACTATCTGCATTCTCCAATGCTTGTTCTGAATTTGGTTTAACAATTAGCAAAAAGAAGACACAGATTATGTCACAAGGTGCACATGAGGTACCATCAATCTTTATTGACGACGCCGAACTAGAGATAGTAGACCATTTTACATATCTAGGATCAGTGGTAAATAGCAAATTATCCCTAGATCAGGAAATCAACACCCGGATTGGTAAGGCAGCAACAACAATGAACAGGTTAAGAAAAAGAGTCTGGGAGAACAGGAAGCTTACTGCCAAAACAAAAGTCCTTGTCTATCAAGCCTGTGTCCTTAGTACTCTTCTCTATGGCAGTGAAACCTGGACAACTTACTCACACCAAGAGAACAATTTAAACAGCTTTCATATGCGGTGTCTGCGAAGAATTCTTGGTATTAAGTGGCAAGACAAAATCACAAATACTGAAGTATTGGAAAGATCAGGTTGTGTGACAGTTTATTCCATGCTCAGTCTTCGTAGACTTAGATGGATAGGACATCTTAGGAGGATGGATGATGGTAGAATACCAAAGGATATCTTTTTTGGTGAATTACAGATGGGTAAGAGATCTCAGGGTCGGCCTCTACTACGATACAAAGATGTGTGTAAGCGGGACATGATTGATACAGGCATTGATAATGCACATTGGGAGCAAGTCGCCGCTGAACGTGTTGCATGGAGGGCAAATATCAGAAATGGAATAAAGTCAAAGGAGAAAATTATTGCAGAAAAGTCACACACCAAGCGTTTGAGACGTAAGATGGTGCATGATGGTGGAAATGACCACGTGTTCGCATGCACCCACTGTGAACGGACATTTACAGCGCAAATTGGCCTTATTAGTCACACTCGCTACCGCCATAGTTAAAAGTTATTATGCCTTTTTAGAGCACAAACTATCGTCTGTCAAGACGGCAAGGTGCCAAGGTATGTCAAACCGGAAGTCATCGTGCGAAGACGCAGGAAAAAGTTCGCGAAAGTACAAAATAAAAAAGAGGAGAGCGCCGAAAAGGGCGATAATTCTGAAATTGCTAATATTACGCATGATACATTCACATGAGAAAACAAAAACATTGTCAAATGAAAGTTGTAAACATAAACAGTGCATATTGCAATGTTGTAAGACACATCCCCCATCCACCCTCACATCCCCCACCCACCCACACATACCTCCACGCACTCACACAGACCCAGGCAAACATACATGCCGCCACCCACCCACTGATCCCCCCACAAACACACACATCCCTTACCAATCCCATAACCAACATGCACACACCCACCCACACACCCGCAACCACCCAGCAAAACACACATCACAAAACCACACACACATACCCCCGCCAACCCACACCCTCACAATTTTCCCCACCCACCCACACACACAGCAGCCAACCTACACCCACCCAATATCCACCACCTCTCAACTACACATCCCCCACCTATACACACTGATGCTAGGTAGGACACAAAGATTGAAAATACCTGAAAATAGTATATATAAAATATTACAAGCCACACTATTATTGTATTTTCCATACCCACAGGTAGCCACTATGAGTGAGCATCGCCAAATTTAACCGTAATAATTTTTGTGGGGACATTTGGTTACTTGTTTTGTGTCTCTGATCTGAGCAGGTTACGCATAATCATGATGTTAAATTCCCCAATTATTTCAAGATCGCGTTAAAAAATAGACAGATTACTTTATATAGTTTTTTCCTCCACGCTTTTATGTTCTGTACATCTTGCATTTCTGGAATTTGTTTACTACACAGAGATACATAATGTCTTGTTGAAATCAAATCAAATCAAATCAAATCAACTTTATTAGGGTCACAAATTGGGCGCGCAGTAGTCTTACATTCGGCCCTTCCAATCACTCGTCTTTCATTCATCAAAAGCATTATACATTTACATAGAAAGAAAAATAAACATTGTGAAATGAATATTGTAAACATAAACAAGGCTTATTACCATGTTATGAGGCCCATCTCCCACTTATCCATACATCACCCCACCCACACACACACCCCCACCTATCCACACACCAGGGACACATACATACCCCACAAACCTACCCATCCCCCTCGTGCACATCCCCCACCCACACACACTACCCTCATATGATCCCCCAACCAAAACACACTCGCCACCCACAAACATTCCCCCACTAACCCACATCCCACCCCCATCCACATCCTAACCCACACATCCTCTCCCCACCCACACCTCAAACCACCAATCCCCCAGGCACATCTCCATTGACCACATATTCCCCACCCACGCACACAATCCCCCACCAACCCACACCCACATCCCCACCAACTGACATGTCCCTACCCCCCCCCCACACACACACCTCCCTAACCACCCATACATCCCCAAACCACTCACACACACCCCACCACCCACACAACTTCCACCCACCCACACATGCCTTAACCCAATCCCCCACCCGCACATCACATACATCCCCTACCACGCAATATTCCTAACCCACGCACCAAACACACACATATCCCTCACCAACACATCCCCACTTACACACCACACACATATCCCCCACCCAAATATTCCCACCCACACCCACACAGATACACTTACCCATCCACCCCACATACCCCCACTCACACGTTGTTGAGACGTAAGTAGACTCTCAAAACACATTTTAACTAGTCTTTGGGCATTTTTCTAGTAAGTAATATTCAATTTAGCATCCATTTTTTACTTATATTTGGGAGTTTTTGACTATTATAGTGGGGGTTAAAGCTGCTCTAGATTTTATTAGAAAGCAGCAAGTCAAATGGTTTGGCCATGCATGTAGGCTACCAGTCAACAGCATGCCACAACAAGCAATGATGTACAGACCAGATGGAAACAGAGGAAGAGGCCGACCACGTAAACGTTGGACGGAGGGAATAACAGAATCCATGGGAATGTCGATATACGAAGCCCATAACCGGGCACTCTCACGAAGTTTATACTTCACCTCGACACCGCAAGGTACAAGAGGAACATGATGAGATGAGATAGTTGGCAATCCATCTCAAACTGAAATTATGAAGATCACATGCTGTGATGTGGTGTTTCAATGGCGGGAAATAGTAGTTTTCCTTGTCATACTCAAATTGTTATAGAATATTCACAGCAAATGCAATGCCAATGATTGCATATTTGCATTCAACATCCATTTTAGTATTTATATGAAATTGTTCATCACTGTGCACTGACCACATCGTTGATAATTTTGCAACTTTTCAACGCAAATTCTCTGGTCAAAATGGATCTACGCTCATGGCCTCACGCTGACAGACAGCGGTAACAGACTGAAGTCATCACACACTAACGTGCTCGTGTATGCATCGCTCGCTCTGTGTGTGTGTGTGTGTGTGTGTGTGTGTGTGTGTGTGTGTGTGTGTATACATGTGGTTGCGTAATCTATTGTGTCCTGTTCTGAGGCGCAGAATAATGACTTGTTCTGGTCTGTCCATAATGTGGTAGTCATCTTGAGCAGGTGTTTGTGGCTTTCTGACTGATTTGATCATTCTTTTCTTTTGGTGGTATGTAACGGGCACATCAGGCTTTCTTCTTTGGCTCCTTCCTTAGCCAATTGATCAGCTCTGTCGTTTCCGGGTACTCCACAGTGGGATGGTATCCACTGTATGGTGACCTTGTGCTGACTGCTAAGTTAAGAAAGTAGTGTCCTTAGTGGCTTAGAATTGGCCTACAGACTTGAATAAGGTACAGCTGGATTTTTTTTTTCATGAGGTATCCAACTATGCAGGTTATATAGTTAAAAAGCAATTTAGAAAACAGAGTGATTATTCCCAGTGCACTGGGATCTGTGAATAATGCTCAGCATTATTCACAGATCCTGCTAGTCACATGACATACATTGACGACATTGGGACATGTGTTTGACTATCATATTATTAATTTTTGTGGACTAATTATCGTGTCAATCGTATCGTGTTGTCACATAAAAACTTGAGAGTTTCGATCGATGATAAACAAGTCGCGAAAACCGTCTGCACACTGTCGGCATTTCTGTATGATGTGGGTTGTTCAAGAAACGGACAATATAGCCATACGTCTGCAAGGCGGTAGTTAGCCTTTGAAGTGTAGACGAAATGTCTGAATACACGTCGGATGGATTCTGTGATGTGGGAATAAATTCCCTGGTTTACAGGCAGACAGGACTTTTGTTGTACGAGACAAAGGATTCCCAGATGAAAGAAAACTTGACAGCGGTGTGATTCCACACTGTCTAAAATAGAGGGAGAAAACCAGATTCTGGACTGTCTAGCGTCTAGGCAATTTGGTGACGTCACTCAAGCCTCGAAATTAAAACTAGTTGAGGTAAACAAAGTTGAGTTAGTCGACCACAAGTTCTGAAGTGATGAGGAGAGGAACGGCATTCTCAGTTGTGTTATAGAGCGAGATTATAATGTCAATTTGTTGATATAGATATATCGGCGGACATCGATCTGGTCTGTGATTATATGATCTCCATCTGCAACGAGAATTGCTATATGGTATTCTATTAATCATAATTAGCTTAGATTATGATTAGTGATAGAATGTATGATAAGCGCGGTGATAGAAAGTATCATAGGAGCGTCGGCACCAGTAGCCAATTGTGTAGTTTAAACTAGCCTGTGTGATATATCATTTAACTCAGGGAGTTAAGGCCAATGTAGTGGGACACTATTCAACAGAGATTGAGGATGGTGGGGAGGGATGGGAGGGGAATGTGAAATGGTAGGATCTTCCAGTAGAGCCTCTGCTGAGTTTCTACCCTTTTCCTATAATCTTTCCTTGTTTTACCATGACTCAGATAATGTGATGAGCTATTTGGCCATATGACAGAGTTCGGTTCTCTGTTATAGAGCTGAGTGCTGCTATCGGCCTACACTCACCTAATGAAGGTCAGAATTGAGTTGCTCTCACCAGGGTGTTCTATTCTACAGGTTCCATCTGAATGTGCTTCGATATTCCACAGTGAAGCTAGAAACACAGTTTTTGAAAATGATGGCTTGCAAACTGAAGACAGAGATTTCTGAGAGGCATCTTAAATTGGGTTTATACCCCAGTTGGTCTGCGGGGACCTGGCTTCAGCTGAGCCGAACATGCTAATGATATGTGTGTTTATTAAGTGATAGCTTGATCACTGAACAGTCAGAACATTATAGATAACACAGATACCAGGCACACTCATATAACTATATACATACCTGGAACTTTTAGATTGTGTTATTGAGATGGGGAATCTGTTATAACCAGTGACAATAGAACAATTAAGATTTCCCAAGTAACAGTAACAATAGTGATAGAATTATGTGATTAACAAACAGTTAATAGCATAGAAGATTCACCAAGTATAGGAAATTGAAGCACAGCATTAGACAGTGTTCGATATGGATGTCCAAGCATCCGAATGGTTCGAGACAATGGAGAAAGTCATCAAGTGACCGGAGAAGCATCACGTGGGTTAGGTTGTCTGTCTGGAATACATGGTGCTGGTGTTTGCTCAGCACAATGATGAGAATGACTTTGATCCTGAAACACTGATCTGAGTCTATATACACCTTAGAATATACGACACACATTCTACACATTACACACACACACACACACACACACTTCTCCCACATATACTCTTTGCTTTAATAAATTTCTTGTATTTATTTGTTGAAGCTAGAGTTGTCAAGTATGTTATGTTGGGGAAGAATGAGAGGGGGCATAATCCAGGAGTGAGTAAGAGGGAGAAGAAGGTGTCTTTAGACAGAGGGAGTGTTGTGGGCGGAGTCTACTGGATATCTCCAGAATAGAGATATTGAATTAAAATAAATGTGGGTGTTGATTCCCCTCACTCCAGGGATGACACTAAAGTAATAAAGCATTACTATTACGTGACACGTGTCAGCATTTCGCAACCAGCAGAATCACCAAATTAGGCCCTGTAAGGGACACGTTTTACAATAAA